>JACVBY030000301.1:47940-281071 GCA_017589505.3 Metroxylon sagu | reverse complement strand
ATGGACATCAATTGGAGAAAAATGGTTTGGACTTTGGAATGAAGGATAAATAGTCTTCTTTGAGAAAAAGATGAGATCTAACCACATAACCATTGACTAGAGAGAGAAATGATGATCATTATTGAGGTGTTGTTATTTGAATGATTACCTCCTTCAATCATGGACAGATCATTTAAAGCTGAATTGAACATCCAAGAAATTTTGTCCCATTTATGTGCAAGGCTATTAATGATCAGATTTGCCTTAGGAGATCCAAATTCATAATAGGCCCAACCCAAGGTCAGCCAAAACTCTGGTTATTCCAAATTAAGTCATATTTTCTTCTAGGTATGGAATCCTAAAATGGTAAAAAAGAAATATTTCATTTCCTAACTGCAGCAAGTGCTCATTGGAGCAGGTCTGCTGGTTTGGTTGAATAGTGTGTCAGCAAAACCGTATTTGTCAATCCACTTGATCATTACATGGGACATAAAAAAAAGTGACTACTTGTATTTCACAATGTTTTAATACCAAGTAGGTTGATCAGGTCAACACACACAACTCCTCATCCATGAGGAATTACAGGTCAGCTTATATTATCACTTGCCCAATGGTTCAACCATTTGAACCACACAAGCGTCCGGGTCATCCAGTCCAATCGCTTGCTCAGGTTGTTTATTGTAACAGCACACCTCCAAGAGAAAAAGAAAGAGAAAACTATATGATGCTCTTGTGCACCTTGCTCTCACATTTCTCTTAGATCCCATCATGATCCTAACAGTTGAAGTAGGAAGAAGAGGGTAGCTCAACAATGATGGGGCTCTCCATTGGTGGCAATGTGGTTTTTCATCAGAGCCATTGGAAAAGAACAGGGTGGCTTGCAGAACATGAAATAGAGAAAAATGGGAATTTAATCAAGGTAGAAGATGCATCAATATTTACCTCTGAGGCTCTGGGCCCTTGGTTGACACATGGGTGAACCGTGAACCCATGATATAGACACTGAAACAGTTGAGTCCTGGTCAGTGGATTCGCAACACCACTATATGATGTACAACTTGAGTCCCTTGGATTCAGGCCCAAGGGTTGGGTTTTGGTGTGTCTAAGTGTTTGATCCTTGATAACTTCCATAACTTCTTGGTGACCTATTCCCAACCATCATGTCGATAACATACTCCGGATGTCAGGCATGTACTCTGAGGTAAACTAAAAGATGACAATCAAGTAAAATGACAAAAGCATACTGAACAGTTCCTCTGCTGTTCAGAACAAAACCGCAAACTCCAGCCTACTACCATGTTTTTTGAGAGCCTGAGTTCGTCGCAGAATGGTAGGTTTTGAGCAAATGCTTTAAAGATTAAAGATGTCTTTCTTGCATGGCTTATTTATATCTTTGATGTGTTGCTTTTTTTTCTCATATTTGGTATGACATATATGCAAATGTAATGACACTAACCTTTCTGCAGCAAATGAGAGCACTAGGAGGCGTCTCATCTTTTACACAGTGGTGGAGTACCTTACCCTAGCCTGTGCAAGTTTACTTCAAGTAGTTTACATCCGCCGCCTATTCAGCAAGACAGTGGCATACAACAGGCTTTAATAGCCCCATGAATTCTTATCTGTAGTATCTGATGATGTTTTACTCCTTAGATTTTTCTCCCCTACGGGATTACCTTTAAAACAGATTGCTCATACTTTTTCCCCCTTTCTGTTTATCACCTTCTAGTCATATCATAGGTGCACTGGCACCAAACTTATTTATTTATTGGGTCCTGTGACCACAAAAGTCAAATTGCGGTGCTTGAAAGTTGAATGATAACCCCATGTTGCATGATTTGGAGAAGAGAGGCTGCTTTGGGTTGTGATGCACTAACTTTTAAATATTTTGGTCCCAATTTTTCTTTAACCGCTGGTTTACTGCGATTCCTAGGATCTTACCATTTGGCTTAATACTGAATGTGGAGTAACACGGACCTTGAATAACACGGACCTTGAACACGGTGCTGGGGAAAACTGGATTTGGTGTATAACTTGCATTAACTTTTTATCCTGCATGAAGCCAGTGCTTGTAGCAAGTCTCTATTTGGCTATCCAGATAACGTTTCAGCTTTGCTTTGGTGTGAGAGCAAGAAATGCTCTGATTGGAACTTATTATTATTTTCCTGCATGACTGTTGGTGAAAGCTCTGGATGCTTCTGGCCTACACTTGAGATACGTGTCTTGGCAAAGGTAGCCTCCCTCTAATAGTTGAAGTCAAATTTTTCAACCATAATTATGTCTAGGTAAAATTTATGCAGGTAAGAACAGCAATCTCCTCTGCTATCAAAGAAAGAAATCAAAGTAGATGTTCGACATTTGAATTATTAGTTTCGAAACCTATTATGGATGATTCTGTCAGAGGGCTCTGACTAAGCTTCTTACATGTACTGAAAGAAACCAGGAACTCTAGATAAAGATTTTCTGATGGGGTTCTCTATAGGTTGCTACTTGGAGACCCTAAATATTCACTTTTTTCCAAGGAGTTTCACAGAATTTTGACACCTTTTTATCCCCCCTTCCGGTGTTCCATTGTCCTGCAGAAAAAGAATATAATTACTTAATGATTGTGAAGGATATTTATGACCCGAAATTATGTACAAGAAGAATATAATTACTTAATGATTGTGAAGGATATTTATGACCCGAAATTATGTACAAGAATTGCTATTATATTTACAGTGGAGATGTGAAAACTCGGTAGTTTTGATGAATGTGGGTAGGCGAAGTTCATGATGAACATTTCAGCAAGTAAGACAGACTTAGTTGACTGATCACCTGGAGAGTGCCCATGATTCAAAAGCTGAACTTGAGAAACGTTGTATGCAATTTAGTCTGGCAGTGAATCATTCATTAAGCAAAGGGAACCCTCCTAGAGAAAGCATAAAGTTTCTCAATCATCATTTTTTTCCCTTCGCATTAGAATCCTCTATCATTCTCTAAACATTCTAAGAAGAAAATTGGCCATTGATGGTAAGAGAATAATAATATAATAAAGATATGATAGGATGTTTGCACACATAAAACAGTTTGTTAAGATTATTAAGAGTTAAACCATGAACCCATCTAAATTCTTGACTAGCTTGACTAGCATTTCAAAACTAAAACTGACCAACAATAACTGGACATACACAAACACAATTCAGTCCTGAACTCCACTAAACTACTCCCACTAAATGAAATGAATCTAATAGCTAGGAAGGAAATGAAATGAATCTAATAACTAGGAAGGAAGAAATCTGACATAAAAGTCATAGGGACAAAAATCGGCCAAGCGCAGGCTTGAGGTACTCGAAAACTACAGACCAAGCAGCCTGGGTGGGATGCACATCATCCCAAAAGAAGTAGGAGTTTGGGTCATGGCAGAGTGTGTACTGCTCAATCCCCTTCTTATCCAAGCTCCCACAGTTTGCCTCATTGGTATTGCTCTTGCAGCAAGGCCTGCAGACTTGTTGAATTTCTTGGCTTCTTTCACTGCAAAAGAAGAGAAAAATGGCATCAAAATTCAAAACTCAAGCTAAATTTATCAAGGTCATAAAAACTCAAACTAAGAGCAAACATAACATGCATTCAAATACATAATGCATGAACAACAGATCAAGGTAGCTTGACTTGTTCAAACTGAGAGCTGTTATAGCAAAATGATATGTTTTACAGATGGCATGTTTACCTTGCTTGAGTACAAAGCTGAAGGCTTTGTTGAGGTCTAGGATGTGGAAAGTGCCATTGATGGCTCCCCCAACCTTCTTCCTTCCATCTTCTTTTCTTGTTATATTCCTTATGGCATCTTCAATCCCCCCCATTGTGTATATCCGCCCCAAAGTCGGCAACAAAGTTGCACTCTGAGTAGTTTAACTTCCTTGTCAAGAAGGGGCTACATCCCACACAGGGTGCAGGTTGGTGACCACCATCTTGGGCACACCAAGATCATAAAGACGCTTTAAATCCAATGCAAGTTGCGCAACCACAAGGTCGATGAATTTAAAAATGCCCTGAGAAAAGGAAAGATATGAATAGAAATATAAGGCAATGTATCAATTACTACCATCAAAAAGGTTGCAAAGATCAAGACCTATCATCTCAATACCAAATCCCATGCTAATACCACACTGACATAGTGCCCGATTTGTGGATTAGTTTAGCGCACCAAGACTTAGCATGCAATTTTGATTTAGTATTGATATATAGTATGATGTATTTGAGGTGGTATGCATCGGTGCAGCATGCCATAGCAAAGACCATAGAGGATACTTACATCAGTGCCATGTACATCATCGTAATGGAAGTAGTCGTTGCCAACAATGGATACCAGTGCCACAGAGGACTTGATGTCACATAGTGAGAAGACACCTGCTTCAATCTCCCCTTGAAATGTAGTGATTTGAACTGATAGGTTGCTCTGTCCATTGCCCGTGTCAAAGGCACCAGTCCCACCAAGTGCGAAGTTCATCCCATATGGAAACAACTTGTAGCCAACCCTTCTGTACTTATAAGGAACAGGAGATCTGATTCCCAGAAACGAAGCTGCAACAAGACCATGTTCAAAAGTAGTCGCCAAAACTTTTTAGTTTTGGACATGCTTTTTTAGTTCATTAGATTCAAGGCATCCAATAGATTTTTACAGTCAGAAGACATGCATAGGAATAATAAAAATGTCAAGACAGTTCATAGACTCTAATCTACTTAAAAAATATTTCAGTTTTATATTTAAAAAATAAAAAATAAAAAAAGAAAGGAAGGTTCACGGGATAGAAGTTTACTGAAAGAAAGAAGAGATTGAAAGTTAGTAAAAAACTATTTGAGAAGGATATATATATAAAAAAGATCTCGAACCATACGAAGAGGCTCACTTTGGATAAAAAGTTGACAAAGGGCGAAAAAGATCAGAGATACTGACCAACGTAATCAGTGAGTACTCTTCCATCGGAGAATCGGCCAGAAGGTTTCTTTGGGAATATCATGCCATAAGGTTTATATCATTCACGTGAGAGATTTCTATCCAGTTTCCCAATCTTACCGGTGTCGGCTAAGGAATCACCGAATACAAAGAGCTTCCAATGGCCATGCCTCCTGCTTGCATTCTCTTCAGTGTGGATACAACCCATCACCTCGGTCCCTAGAAAATAATAAACTAGGAAGAAGAGTTAGAAGTTAAGCGTAGCAGAAAGCACGGTATTCAATGGTGAGACTTGCCCATCGTGAGAACCAAGGAGAAGAAGGCAAAGAAGAGTGAGAAAAACTTTGAAACTTTCTCCATTGGAAAAAGAAGTTGAAAGCATGGACAAAGAAAGGGAGAATGGGATTTGGCGGGTGTGATGGTGGGAAGCCAAGGAGGGAGTATATGCGGCCGGAGGTAGACAGGCACAGCTAGGAGATGGATAAGCTTCGGAAACCTCTTTGTTTTTTGAAGTAATTATCCACTTGCATCATTCCCCTCTCCGAAGGTATAATATAGAAGTAATGAAGATTCGATTAAACTAAATCATAAAAAAAAAAAAAACAGAAGATAATATCTCTCAACAAAATTAATTGCATGTCAAAAGTCTCGGTTGTTAAAAATATCAGGTACAACGAGAAAAATAACAATGTAGAGACTTCAAAGATTTCTCCTTCTCCCAACAAAACAACCAACCAAAAAAAAACAAGAAGGTAGAATAAAAGGGAAACTAACAATTCCTCCCTAACTAATAGCCAATTTCGGCATATATAACGAACCCAAAATCGTGGAATTTGATGCCTTTACGGGACTACCAAATGCATTGCTTTTCTTCTTCTTCTTTCTTTTTTTTTTTTTTTTCTAATCATTCGAGGTGGTGCAGTGGACTTGCTGCAAGTACTCGATTTGACGTAGAAAACATGGCTGAAATGTCACTCAAAATCACAGTGCTTTGATGATATCTCCTATTACAGTTTACAAGGAATGTAAATGAGCATCACGCATAGAAACATGACTCTGAATGCAACACAAAATAAATAAATTTGAATTAACTTTAAATAGATTTATATTATAAATGTATCTGGCACAATATGCTTGCAACACGAAATAATTATGTCATGTTATGAATTAACAAACGAATCCGAAAATAATTCGTTTAGAATCCATTTAGTTGATAACGTATTAAGTGGATAATGTTAAGCAGATCAAATCGTATCTATTTATGTTAAGTCAATCGCATCATGTCAATTTAAAACTATTTATTTATTAAACGAGTTATGTGTGTCGTACTGTGTTACCCGCATAATAATCATATCATGTTCATGTTTAAATTTTTAATAAAATTAATTAATCATGTCATGCTCATATTGACTCATATACTATTATACCTTAATTTCAACATTACTACGACGCAAACATGAATTGGCACCCTAATAAATACTTTACCTAATTCAATTTGAATCATACTCATGTTATAATTTTGAAGATGAATCGAACCATTAGTTGGATCAGACCATATCGAATTGAGCCTATAAAACTGATTTTAAACCCAACAAGCTGTTCGAGTCATGTCCAGATTTATATGATCCAGGCCTAACTTAAAATCTTCATATTCAAGTTAAACATGTTGCTATTCTTTTATAGTTAAAAATAAAATAATTGATAATTAAATTTAAAATTACTAAAAAATGGAAAAACTAAATAGAGCTAATTTAGACTTGAAATTTCATTCAAAAATTTTTAATTTCTCTCAACATAAATTTTTTTTGAAATATATATATATATTTGAGGACATTATAAACAAGAATCCATAATAACAAACAATGAAATATAATTATTTCTCGAGCATAACCTATTTTTTATTAGTTTTTTATTGATCCATATTAAATCTAATGACATACAAGCTGAGGCAAGTCAGGTTAAGGTGAATTTAGGTTAAGTTTAATTTTTAAATTCGATCCAATCCACTTGCATTTAAATACAAATCGAGTTGAATCTAATCAAGTTATGCCATGAACTGACCCAATCAATTTGCAGTTCTAGTTTTCAAATGTATCCCATGTTTACTTATATCTAACTTTAGCTTAGAAATTAAAGGCTCCTATAGTTGCAAGCTTATTTATTGGCACATTAATTCAAAGAAAGAAAGTATCAAAAGTTATTTCACCAAAAACTTCCCTCTCTTACGTGCTATGTTTGTGCTGTGCTCTCACTGCAGAAAACAGTTCTTGGCTCTTCTCATAGCTTCTACCATTTCACAACACATTAATTACCAGCCAAATCTGTGTTAAAATGTCTGGCCACAAAATACATTATACTGAATTTCAGTTCATTGTTGATAAGGTCCAACAGAAGGTTGCCAGGTGGAAAACGCCAGTCTCCCGATCATATGCTATGAGGACGTGATCCAATCAGTCACCCGATTGCCTTCCATTAGAACATGAGCAACCAAAAAATATCCAACTATTTTCTTGAGCAATAAAGTATCCTTTAAAAGAGGATTAATCTTAATTGCCCTTGATGAGTCACAGCTAATCCAAGAAATTACTGTACAAGAGTCACCCTTCAGTCAAATGTCAAAAGCCTTCGACTTGTACATTGCAGTGCAAAAGCTTGGCCAAGCTACCATTAATTCAGTCACACAAATAGAAGTAACATTTAATTTAAATCTCAGCACAAACAAGCTTTCTCAAATAATCTCTAATGATATAACCAGCTCCGAACAATCAAAGTTCACTTTCAACATGCTATCTTATAATTCATTGGCAAATGCAGTTTTGAATATGAAACCAAATTTTTGCTAGCATGTATAAAACTTCCAAATACAATTCGGAAGTATTTTGTGCAAGTGGGAACTAATTTATTCAAACTGTGAATTATATTAAAAGGATTATGTTGAAAAATACGCAACATTTCCTGTCATTAGCTAGAACTTGCATGCATTGATCGCAACAAAAATGGGAAAATGATATGTAAAACTCAAGAAAATGAAGCTACAAGACAACATAAAGAGAAGATTTATTACAAGCAAATGATGAGACAGCTGTTTTAAGAATGAAAAGCAACAGCACATTTTTCAACTTAAATATCAATTACTTTGAAATAAATTTCACCTCAGCAAGAATTTTGTACTTCACACTTGCTCCTCCACCGTAAGTTTGCAGTCCTTCAATCTCGATGCCAAAATCCTCAATATTCGTAAGTTCTTTCCTTAAACCACCCTCATCAGTGGAAAAAGGAAAACTATATGTCAGTTAAAAATCAAGAGATACATTCCTTTATTGTATAAATAGGCTGATACCTCGCTTTAGTCTTAAAAAGTAATATAGAATGATGACAACGATGACCCAAAATTTATTTGAATAAGCAAGAGGATGATTTGGAACTGATGTCAAATTATAACCCAAAATGAATATGATACCCACTAAAGAAACAGTTCATGACTCCATAAAGGTCCTAACCGGGAAGTCTCCAACCCCAGAGTAGATACAATATCCTTGCAATTTCAACAATGGAATGGAACCTTAGGTTGCAAACATGAGGTTCGGTTGACTGCAATAACAAGACTAGAAATTCCAAGCTTTTTTTTTTTTTTCAGTAGAACGGCCACCCGTTGTTCAATAGGAAATGTCAAATTACAAGGAGTACTGATATTCTTAAACTTCAACAGTATTCATTAACCTTAGAACAACTCTGCCTAAAAAAAATGATATCATTGCATGAGATGAACCAACTCAAAAAGAGGAACTGAAATGATATACACTGACACTGACGGTGTGAGAGTGCAAAAAAGCCATGTTCTTTCTCCATAAACTGCTACCAAAGGTCACATGAGTTTTCCTGCTGTTTTCCTTTTCTTGCTACTAGAAGCTCTCTCTTCACATAATCTATACATAAAAGAAAGCAATTAAAATTTGCTTCAAATATTTCCAAGTATTTCATCCTTGAAATCCATATTCATTTAAAGCCTTAAAAGAATGGTCATTGGATAAGTTCTTTAAGATTAACCCTGTAAGCATAAGTAAAAATTGAAATCATTTAACTAAAAAACAATTCAGACTCATTCTACATGATTAATGATCAGATAGATCGTACTAGCTTAGCTCAAATAAGATTTATATCTGGCACATACTGCTGATTGCACCAAATAAACAAACAAATAAAAATAGGAATTTCGGTGGATCAAAGCTAAATGGGCTCATCTAAGTGATGCCCAAAAAAAAAAAAAAAAAAAAAAGCATATTATTCATGCAATTGCCATCTGATCTTGAAAAATATGGGCGGAAAAGACACCCAAAGAAGGATATAAGGAGAAAATCACCTGATATTGACCTATGATCTCGAGGCAATAGGCCATTGTACATACACAAATGGATATGATTTAAAACACAATAAAAACATGAACCGCATATTATGTGTTTACAGAGAGCATTACCCTTCCCACATCCGCTTCCGTCTTGGAGTGACAAAACTTGGCTCTTTGGCATCTTCACCAACTATAACAGAGCCAGGATTCTTCTCAAAATTTGGAGTTGCCAAATTGCAGTCTCTCAAAAATGCAGATGTCTCAGCAAAATTGGAAGGCAGGGATGCACTTTCAGCATGTGACTTAAAATATTCCAACAAGACAATACCTGGAAAGAAATCAGAATGAATAACAAACACTTGCCAAGATTGTATGCATGGCATTAAGTTCTACATGTAGGATGGAGCCCCTCAGCAAAAGATAAAAAGGAGGTAAATGGCTAACAGATTGCTTGAAGAAAGGAATGCCTGATAAGGAGTATAAATCAACCCAATGCTTGATAAAGAGCATAAATCAACACTTTAAGGGGTGCACTGTCCTTTCTGCTACTTCCAAAAGTACTTTAGTGTTATCATGTGAACCCCTACCACCCCCCCCCCCCCAACCCCAATCCCCCTCAACAGAGAGAGAGAGAGAGAGAGAGAGAGCTCCGAGAAAAGAAAAGGAACCTTGAATTACAAGAAAAATAATAGAAATAACACTTAGACTCCAAAAGTTCCATGTACGAAATCAGTTACAGCATCAAACTTTTCTCTTAGCTGGACAGTTGGATTATAGACTATCCAGTGACCATGTGGTCTGTGCGTCCAAATGTAATAATGCAACATCCCTCCTAGCTGAATGAACTGCAAATAATGCAAATTTTATTCTCTAACACCATTATATTGTCCAGTGTTTGTTTAATCTGTTTTATAGATAGACATACTCAATGTCAGGTAAGTTTTCATTATTGCAAGAAATGAGCTTTGAACAAGATATATGTGCACATACTGATGACCTTTAAAGAGTCACCAATTCAGATGCTTTTCAACCAAACCTTAGATCTCAGACTATACTGATTAAAATAAGCATTATTGTGAATATAGATTAAAATCGCTGAAACTATATCAGAATTAGGCCATCACTTTGGCTCATTCCAGAATTATCTTTTTTCATGCCACAACATGTTGAAAAAAAAATAAAGAATGCAGAATTTTTAAAAAACAAAAAACAACTCAGGATCAAAAAATAAATGATATTAACTCTTAGCGCAACATAACAACGAAGTGAACTCCTAGAACCCAAGTTGAAGCCCCAAAAATTATGGTTATCATAATATCTGAAATTAAAGTGCTCGGTCTAAATTAAATTCTACCTTCTTGCAAAGGTCCCTCAACCTGCCAAGGCACCCCCAAATAAAACCTCCACCTCAAGAAGCAAACCTCAATTTAACTTACGAAAAACATAGCAAGAGAAACTTTCTCCTAAAGGCTGAAAGCCATAAAATCAAAATGCAGGCCCCTTACCAATATAGATTGATCATTGATGATTGGAAGTATGAGTACTGAATGTTTTATTTGTTTTCTGAATCTGACCTCAAGAAAGCAGAAGGAGAAGACAGAACTCGTCAAATATATGGTTGTAGACGTGAATAGTCAAGCTCAGAGAAAACCCAGATATAAGCATGGGAATTACCATAAATGGGTAAAAAAATCAGGAAAAAAATTGGAGAGTAAAGAAACTTCGATCTAAGATTTCTCAATATTATGAAGATGTCCTTAATGTCATCTCATAATATGCTGTATTGGTACATACCATGCCACACCAAATGTACCATATCATACTAGTGCTGAACCAAGAAATAACAAAGGGCAAAGGCATCATTCCGGCAGGAAAAGATAGAACTTTTTTTTTAAATGGTAAATAATACGTGCTTCTTTTTGAATGAGAAAACACGTGATTTTTTTTTTTTTAAAGTTGGAAAACGCTTGGACAAGCCCTGCGATGCCTTCGGATGCAGCATTGGCAAATCTAAAGTTTGATTAGTTATTGTCAATACTTAATTATGTTATACATTACATTGACACTAAAACCATTTAGCAAGAAATTTACACCTGTGTGCAACTAAAAAAATAGGCATTTAACTGTTTCAGCTTATGAGAGCCGATGAACGAACTCTATGTTCTTTCAGGTGACAGGTCCTGGACCTGCTGAAAGACCAAAAAAAAAGTGAAGCAAAGCAAGATGACATCATGGAAATTTCACCTTTAGCTGGAAAAGAAAATCATTAAGTTGCATGAAATGAAGACAAACGTGCACTTCGGTCACACAAGATGACACAAGTTTCTTGAATTTCATATAAACTGAGGGAAGGGAGGAGAAAAACAGAGAAACATACCATTTGGCCAAATAGCACAGCCATGCTTGTACACATGGATGCAGATTGCAACTGGTTAAGTCCAGTATAAGTCATTGGAGCATTGAAGATAACACCACCAGATAAGGGTAGTATTCTGATCATTGGTAAGGTCGTTTAGATTTCCTATGCTTGCATTTCCATCAAAGTAGCAGTTAGTCCAAGGCAACAGTGTGTATGTTCACTTCACATATATGCAATGCTTCTTGTGTAACTGTCACATAATAATAACAATTAGCATATTTGAAATTTGCTCATTTAGAACAAATATTTCTTCAGATCTGCCTTCAAGTCACCCAATTTAGTGAAGGAAGCTGCCTCATCTCTTTTCAGGTTATGCTTGTGCCATTCTGATTTGAAGTGCTCCCAGTGTTGTTTAGCACCTCCCACAACCACATCACATGTGCTACATCTGTTCTGCTTGACCTGCCCTTGACCGCTTCTATTTTCACTAGAAATGTCTGTTTCTGTAATCTCTCACTGAGTTGGACCAAGGGATCTGATTCCTTGTTGGACTTTGAAGGAAGATCTCCAGTATCATCATACTGGCATTCATGAGCATCCCCCTCCACATGCACTGATATGGCAAGCATTTCCAACCTTCCTTGCAAATTTCTCTCTCACTTAGTTGGACCAAGGGATCTGATTCCTTGGTGGACTTTGAAGGAAGATCTCCAATATCATCATACTGGCATGCATGAGCATCCCCCTCCACATGCACTGATACAGCAAGCATTTCCAATCTTCCTTGCAAATTTCTTATGAGAGCATCACAATCACGGAAAAGACTAGGTTCCATTTCACAAACCTGCACCATAATCATGTAGAACACAGTTAAAACCCAAAGGTGTGTGCGCACATGCAAATGTATATATGTATCTGCATGTGTGTCTGCGCATGTGTGTGTGTGTGTGTGTGTGTATTTATGTATGCATTATATAGATAGGTGCTGCACACATGCTGCAACTATCAAACTAGAGCAAACAAGCATACAGTTTGATGTGTTGATCTTGATCACATAACAACTATAACCATAAAATCATGTCTCATAAATTTAGGGTTTGTTTCATGAATGACAATTTATCAAGCATTTATATGAGGGGTTGCCTCTGGAGTTATTGCAACACTTTCTAAATCATTTTGCACATCTTCACCTCCTATTTATTAACACTTCAACATAAATTTAACATCTCTTCTTAAGTAGGTATAAACGCAATATGTTTCGAAGATTGAAATGTGTGAAGCTATGGACCTGGTTTGAGACCTGTTCCATGCTTACACTTGCCTGTGATCACTTGTATTGTCAATGGATTGCTACAAAGAATCGAACTTGGGGCATCGCATTACAAATCGTGAGCTGTCTACCATCTCTACTACAAGACCCTAAGTATTAGATTAGTCAACAAATACTTTGTATGCTCTTTTTATTAAACACAATTAAGAGAAAAAAATTAACCATTAGATATCAGACATCTGTCAAATAACAAAGGAAAAAAAAAAAGAAAAACATAAAATCAGTTCTACCCTAGAACCGGCTCGAAATTGATTCGATCAGGTTGGTTCTAGGTTGGTTTCAGGATAAAATCGGTTTGGTTCTAAGTTCTAAATCCTAAAACCGATCTTAATTGGGTTAGTCCTAGCCTTCTAAATTTTGGCCTACAACCAATCTAAGCCGATCCATGCTCAGCTCTATTCCTAAGATACAATAGCCAAGCAAACAACAAAAATTAATTAAATCTTAAATTAACATAATCAAAAAAACCCATCTAATCTGATAAGATTCTTTCCTACTAAATATAGAAGTGCCTTACATATGATCTACTCTAATGCAAGAAAGGATAAATATAATGCACTCAATGAATGAGCAGGATTCAGTAATAAAACTAACAATCTACGGCAAAGAACCCTTTTGGATTAAGACCTAGAAGATTATCATAGCGATGGGGGAAGTTGATTTTGGAAGTTCCTCCAAGCAACATGAGATGTTTTTCACACCAATCAGCAAAATGAAAAGAATTTTCAAAATAAATGGAGGAGGATACAAGCCCTTTTATGACAACCTGGAAGCAACAAAGGATAAGCAACATCACCACTGCAATAGAACAAGATAGCAGCCTTCAGAATTGGTGTCTGGAAGTGTTTCAGATGGAGGGAGGGGTTGGTTCTAAGGCAGGACTTCTGTGATAGCATATTAGATTGATTTGTTTTTGTTTTTCAGTCACCTGGAAGCAGGCCAGCTGCTAAAAAGATGGTTAAGTGCTATCACGTTTCAGGCGGATAGATTAGTAACAAGGTTTTCAGACAGCTTTGTGGTTAGGTTAGGGATTTAAACAAAGAGAAGAGTGGCATCAACAGCTGTGTAACAGAGAAGAAATATGGAGAAGAAATGAAGCAAATAAGAGGAAAAAGAGGCTAGAAAGGACCCAGACCCATTTTACAAAGGCCTTGCACCTGCCTTCATGGTGCACAAAGGAAAATAAAATCAGAAAGTGAGAAAGCTCCATCTTTATTCCACTGTGACCTAAAGAGAACCAGAGAAGACTATTCAAGGACATCATTTTGGCATCAAAGCAGGTTGCCCACCATGTATACTTGTCAAGTAATCGCATCAAAGTGATAGACACCTAGACAACATGATTAATCGTTGATCAGTATATGCAATAAACTTAATGCAATTTTCAACTCCTACAAGCTTCTAATTACCAGTAACTCAAGGAAGATTGGTGAGTAAGCTGAATCACAAGAGTCCAAGCTTGGGGATTTGCAAGACCGCATCACAGTGAAAGCATCTTCACCAACAGCCCAAGCAGTTCCCAAGCAGATGAAGAAGCCATCATGGGAAAAAAAAAAAAAGAAAAAAGAAAAAATCAATAAATTCTCCTTGCACAAAAAATAAGATAAAGGACAACAAAAAGAGCGTTATGATAAAAAGTGAAAGAAGTACCAAAGGAGGAGGTGATTGCACAACCAGTAGTGCTTACTGAATTTGCAATCAAGACAACCACAGAAGAGACTCAATAAGATTCCTAAATCACAGTCAACCATCATGCAACAATGGATGACATAATTCTAACCCATCAAAAAATGAAGGTACTATAACTTGAAAGGAGAATTGGAAGTTATGAAGATCACAAAGTTGCTTATATCAAGAACGAAGAATTTGGAGGATTAATTATAAATAGAGCTACCAAAAAGTTTTATGAAATTCTGATGAAAGCAAAATCTTCCAACATGTAATTTACTTCTGTTACTTGTTGTTTGTTCCAGCAGTGAGAAACACATCTATTTCTGTCTTCAAACTGATCAGAAGATGCCCAGAGCCCAAGCACCGAGAAATTTTTCACACATCCTAAGAGGGGTGTCAATAACCAGTTATCATTTAGGTGAGGGATCAAACATAGCCAATCTATCTCAAGTAACCACCGTATGATATTACTTGGTCGTTAATTGTGGTTGGGGCTACATATCCTTTTAATTTCAGTTGAAATTTCATTACATATACCAAGATATCATTCTACCAATTTTTTGCCCTTGTGCATTGTAACATTGTCTCAGTAATTCCAAATTAGCATTTTTATTCTGCTCCTCTAATCATTCAATGCTATCTCATTTACAAATAAAGAACACCACTGTTTAGCTTTTGAATGTCAGTAATGACTTCACAATGATATTGACCTATATGTGATATTGACCATGAAAAGTAACAGCACATTTTTCAATTTAAATATCAATTACTCTGAAATAAAATTTCACCTCCTCAGCAAGAATTTTGAACTTCACACTTGCTCCTCGCCCGCAAGTTTGCAGTCCTTCAATCTCAACGCCAGAATCCTTTATATTCATAAGTTCTTTCCTTAAACCCTCACTGGTGGAAAACAGAAAACTATATGTCAGTTTACCATCAAGAGATACAGAATACATATGGGATACAAAATTTGAGGTACATGATATACTCTTAGGTTGTCACCGCCTCCACAATCAATTATGTTCCTATACTGCTTAAATAGGATGATTGCAATGTTCAAGGATGAGCGATAGTCCTCATCAGATGATGCATTAACATGCAAACAACACTGCACAAGAATTCAAAAGGTTAATTTAAGATATGAACATATCATTGACTACTTCAGGAGAACTCTTGTCATTGAAAAGTTAATATACCAGCCAATATGTTGTGGTTCCTCCTTTGGAAGCTCCCCACAGATGATGACTTCTTAATCTGGTACAGTGATACTTAAAGATTGAAAAGTTACATGATTTTTGTATACAATGGCTTCCCAAGGAATTCTGAAAAGCTACAGTGTTACTCATGTTATAAGCATGCAGAATGCTGCCTGGACTGGTGTGCAGAAATGGTTTTAGTTCTCCATCAGTCCACACATTTCTTATGGCAGTTGAAGCACACATTATCAACTACCCAATGAGATGTTGGGTTTTTCAAATTATATTCCGCAAATCTGCATATTCTGACAAACAAACGTGCCTTTCACTAGCAGATAACTTCCTTCAGTCTTAAAAGTAACATAGAATGATGAGAATGATAACCAACAATTTATTTGAATAAGCAGGAGGATGATTTGAAATTGTTGTCAAATTATAACACTATGTCACCTACTAAAGAAATAGTTCATGACTCCATAAAGGTACCAACCAGGAAGTCTCCATCCCCAAAATAGATACAATATTCTTGCAATTTCAACAATGGGACAGAGCCTTAGGTTGCAAACATGAGGAGCAGTTGACTGCAATAACAACACTAGAAACTCCAAACATTTTTTTTGGTAGAACGACCACCATTTGTTCAATAGGATACATCAAATTACAAGGAGTATGGATATTCTTAAACTTCAACAATATTCATTAACGTTAGAACACCTTTGCCTACAAAAAAATGGCATTATTGCATGAGATGAACCAACACAAAAAAAAAAGAAAGAAAGAAAGAGCTGAAATGATATGCACTGACATAATGGTGTGAGAGTGCAAAAAAGCCATGCCCTTGCTCCATAAACTGCTACCAAAGGTCACATGAGTTTTCTTGCTGTTTTCCTTTTCTTGCTACTGGAAGCTCCCTCTTCACATAGCCTATACATAAAAGAAAGATATTAAAATTTGCTTCAAATATTTCTAAGTATTTCATCCTTAAAATCCATCTTCATTTAAAGCAGCAAAAGAATCATCTTTTCAGAAGTTCCTTAAGATTAAGCCTGTAAGCATGGGATAAAAATTGAAACATTTATCTAAAAAACAATTCAGACTCATTCTATATAATTAATGATCAGATAAATAGTACTAGTTTAGTTCAAAATAAGATTGGTGCATACTGCTGATTGCACCAAATAATCAAACAAATAAAAATAGGAATTTCAGCAGATCAAAGTTCAATGGGCTCATCTAAGTGATGCCAAAAAAAAAGAATATTCATGTAAATGCCATCTGATCTTCAAAAGGATGGGTGCAAATTGAACCCAAAGAAGGATATAAGGAGAAAATCACCTGACATTGGCATATGATCTCGAGGCAATAGGCCATTGTACATACACAAATGAACATGATTTAAAACACAATAAAAACATGAAGCACATATTATGTGTTTACAGACAGCATTACCCTTCCCACATCCGCTTTCGTCTTGGAGTGACAAATCTTGGTTCTTTGGCATCTTCACTAACTATAACAAAGCCAGCATTCTTCTCAATATGTGGAGTTGCCAAATTGCAGTCTCTCAACAATGCAGATGTCTCAGCAAAATTTGGTGGTAGGGATGCACTTTCAGCATGTGACTTAAAATGTTCCAACAAAACAATACCTGGAAAGAAATCAGAATGAATACCAAATACTCGCCAAGTTTTTATGCATGGCATTAAGTCCTGTATGTAGGATGAAGCCCCCAATAAAAGATAAAAAGAAGGCAGATGGCTAACAGATTGCCTGAAGAAATGAATGCCTAAGAAAGAGTTATAAATCAACACTTTAAGGCATGCACTATCCTTCAGGATCAACTATCATCTACTACTTTCAAAAGTACTTTAGTGTTGTCATGTGACCCCCACCCCCCAAACACACACACACACACACACACACACACACACACAGAGAGAGAGAGAGAGAGAGAGAGAGAGAGAGAGAATGTGTGCTCAGAAAAGAAAAGGGACCTTGAATTACAAGAAAAATAATAGAAATGACACTTAAACTCCAAAAGTTCCATGTATGGAATCATTACAGCATCACACTTTTCTCTAAGCTGGACAGTTGGATTTATCCAGTGACCACATGGCCTGCATACAAATGTAATAATGCAACATCCCTCCTAGCTGAATGAACTGCAAATAATGCAAATTTTATTTGCTAACCTCATTACATTGTCCGGTGTTTGTTTAAACTGTTTTAAAGATAGCCATACTCCATGACAGGTAAGTTTTCATTATTGCAAGAAATGAGCTTTGAACAAGATAATATGAGCACTTGTGCACATGGTGACCTTTAAAGAGTCGCCAATTCAGATTAGATTTTCAACCACTCATTAGATCTCAGACTATACTGTTTAAAATAAGCATTATTGTGAATATAGATTGAGATCACTGAAACTATATCGGAATTAGGCTATCACTTTCGCTCATTCCAGAATTATCTTTCTTCATGCCACGACATGTTGAAAAATAAAGAATGCATAAATCTTTATTTTAAAAAAAAAAAAAAACGTCTTAGGATCAAAAAAATAAATGATATTAACTCTTAGTGCATCATAACATTGATGTGAACTCCTAGAACCCAAGTTGAAGCCCAAAAATTATGGTTATCATAATATCTGGAATTAAAGCACTCGGTCTAAATTAACTTCCACCTTCTTGCAATGGTCCCTCAACCTGCCAAGGCACCCCCAAATAAAACCTCAAATTAACTTATGAACAACATAGCAAGAACAAACTTTCTCCTAAATGCTAAAAGTCATGAAATTAAAATGCAGGCCCCTTACCAATATAGAATGATCATTGATGATTGGAAGTATGAGGACTACATTTTTACTTGTTTTCTGAATCTGACCTCAAGAAAGTAGAAGGAAAAGACAGAACTTGTCAAATATATGGTTGTAGAGGTGAATAGTCAAGCTCAGAGAAAACCTAGATATAAGCATGGGAATCACCATAAATGGGTTAAAAAAATATCAGGAAAAAAAAGCGAAACTAAAGAAACTTCGATCTAAGATTTCTCAACATTATGAAGATGTCCTTTATTCCATGAATATAGGCTGGAAGAAAAAAAGAAAAAAATAATAATTGTATTGACTCATGGTATGCTATATTGGTACGTACCATCCCATACCATACCAAGTGCACATATTATACCAGTGGCAAACTGAGACTCGATACAAGACGCATGCTGAGTCTTAATACACCAAACCAACCAGCAACTAGGTTGTACTGGTATGGGGTCTAATATCAAGATGGCAAACCTTGGATTAACTTTACATCAGCCACGGATTGCACTAATCAACTATAAAGCCTCATATTTATATTTATATTTATATTTATATTATTATTATTAAAGAAAGATAAATGGCATTTACATATGTCATCCCATTTCAGCACCTCAGGGCTAAAGAAGCTTTTTTTTTTTTTTTTTTTTGCTTCTGATATATCCAAGTTAAGTTTTTTGCCAAGATGCCCCCAAAATATGTCACAAAGCTGAAAAGAACTATGGAATTTCAAGTTATGGCACTTTAGATTACACTTGTGAACATATCCCGAAAACAAATATCATAAGCAAAAATTAATTCTAATCTGAAAGACATCTAAACTGAAATACATAGTTAACTTCACGAAATGGTTCTTGATTTTGCTGACAAAGGTATTCCCTAAGAAACCTCAAGACTAGAGGAAACTTTCTCCTAATTCCTAGTTAGCAAGACAATCAGAGTTCATGACTGGTTGTCAAGGAAAAAAAAAAGCACATTGTCACGCCTCCACCAACGCCAGCTCTGCTCCCCTTGAAGACACATCTAGCAGTGGTTACATTTACATTGTTAAATTACATAGGACAGCTTTAGTGAAAGGGAGCTTTGCACTATTAAGGCAAAAACTATACATATCAATCGATAAAAAGAGTCTTTGCGAGATAGTAAACCTACCTCTAGGTTCTATCGTGTCAACTCCCTCTTCCAAAATTTCTTCAATCCGATGAAGATAATTCAGTTAAATCAGCCATCAATGTACTTATTTTTCAAGCAATAAAATTTAACCAATAGTATGCCTTTCAAATTCTTACAACATAATTCAATCAGAAAGCTTTCCTATAAACATAGTAAATCAAAATAAATCTTTTCAAAATGACTTCCAAGTTGCTGGATTAAAAATGTAATCAAGCATGCATTTGTCGTTATGTTATACCAAGAGCGCGGAGCATCCTCACATCAAATTTATCAGCGAGACCTTTACAGCCTGCATTCTTCGCCCTTCTAATGGCCAATTCTTTTAAGCTGATAAGAAAATCCTGCAAAAGAGTTCTCACGGTAAATTCTATGCAGAATGAGCAGACGAAGAAGCTTTTGAGTCTAACTTTGAGGAGAAAACTCACGAGCTCGGGCTCGGAGAGGGAAGAGAGCCACTCCAAGTCGTCTTGGGATAGCGTGGCCTCACCGTTTCCTCCGTCATCGTCCGACCCACGGACGGCGGTATTCTTCTTCGATGACGCCATGGTGAGCCAACGAAACAGAGGTTTAGGGTTTTAGGGTTTCCGAAGGGGTCGGGTTGAGCATGGGCGACTTCAAGAAGGAGGAGACTGGCGGGTTCGGGTTGGATCCTGCAACAGAAAACTCGGATCCGAGCTGAACCCGGATTGCGGAGGAGCGGGCAAGTCGCAGGAGAAACACAACTGATGGTCGCCAGACGTTGAAAGCTTGATGGTTATAATAAATTCGGCGAGGAAAAGAAAGAAGAAAAGGGCAACCTTTATCGTAATTAAGATGGTTTGATGGAAGTTCGGCAACAAAACTAGAAGATTTCCAAACCAACCAATCCAAGTGTAGGCAACGTTAAAAATAAAAAGATAAAAAAATTATTTTATTAATAAACTTAAACTCACTGAATTATCTCTCAATAAGCCAATTATAGACCGCTATATTCCTCGCATGCTTTCAGACACTCTTACAAACAAACAAAAGATCAGGCACCCATATTTATAGACTAAGAAAAAAATTCAAACATAATAGAAATAGATTTTTATATCAATACGAACAAAAAACTTCTTAATAACTAAACAAAATACTTCTAATCAAATAAAGGACTTCTTCAAAATATCAAATACATATTTCTTCTTAGAGATAAATGTATCATTAAGAGTTTGAATCGACTCAATACCAAGAAAGTAAAACATCAATCCCATATCTGTCATCTTGAACTAAGCAATCATATCTTCCTTAAACCTCATCAATAATTAAGAATTATTGTCAGCGAAAATCAAATTATCCATATTTAAGCACACAATAATTACATCACCCTTGATTGGACATGATATACAAAGTATGCTCATAAGGACATTTATGAAATCCATGATCAAAGAAATATGAATTCATCCGAATATACATTGCTCTAGGTGCTTGTTTTAAATCATATAAAGCCTTTTTCAACTTATAGACTTTATTTTTTTTCTCCCGTCGCTCCCATATTCTGGAAATAGCTCAAGATACACTTTCTATTCAAATACACTATTTAAGAAAGCAAACTTCACATCCATTTGAAAGATTTTCTAGTGATTTTAAGCAGCAAAAGAAATAATTATACGAACAGTATCAAGTCTAGCAACTAGAGCAAACACTTCAAAATAATCAATACCTGACCTTTGCTTATAGTCCTTTGCAACCAATCTTATTTTGAAGCGATTTACCTCTCTATTTGGCTTATATTTTATCTTGTACATCCACTTGACACCAATAAATATCTTGTTTCTAGGAAGAGTAGTAAGCTCCCAAGTATTATTCTTTTCAATTGCATGAGTCTTTTCATCAATTGCTTAAACCTAATAATCATTATTAGCGGTATTCTCATATAACGAAGGATCATAGTCTACAAATAGAATAAAATGTGTTACATTATTATTATCATTAGATGAGTCATCACCTCTACCAATCACATAATCCTGCAAGCGAGCAGAGAAACGATGCTGGTGATATGGACCATGGAAAGATTTTGCATAAGTAGGTGACATATTTGATGAAGACATCTCTTTATTTATGGGTTGGACTTGTATTTTTCTATCAACAGTAATAAGTGGCTCTAGTAAAAACTTCTTTTCTTCAACTATCAATTCCAAATACTATCCTCATCAAAAGTCACATCTCGATTGATAATCATCTTTTTTTAATTTTCGAATTATATAGCTTATAATCCTTTATCTCGATACTGTAATCAATAAAAATATACTTTTTTACTTTGTCATCTAGCTTCTTCTTCAATTCATCATATAGCATAGTATCTACCATCAAATAATTGAACAGTAAGGTATTTGTCATTAAATAATTAGATAGAAATACTAGTATTTTCTAAATAATTTGGATAGTAGCAACCACATCTTCTAATCCAACTTAAGTCCCACAAGTTTTTGAAGTTAAACTAAATTAGGTCCAAGTTAATTTAACCAAAATTTGCATGTCATCGAAATAATTTAGATGGTAGTAAGAATACCATTGGATTTGTTTTGCTTATAAAATCACTCATACAGTGAGTTATATTATTTTAATGATCTTAAGACTTAAATTTTGAGTTTTTCTTCGATTATAAAGACACCTAGTCGATCTTTTCATTTGTTACGAGTCTTAAACACCTAGTCGATCTTTTCATTTGTTACGAGTCTTAGAGGCTATAAATTCCTATATACCCTTTGTTATCATGAATAAATGAAAACTTGTTCTGCGATTATGCTCCTCTTTTTGCATAATGAATTATGTGCAAGCTTAGATGAATTTTATACAAACTTTGATGGATTCTAAAGACAACAACAATGTTGGCTGGTATATATTTCAAAGGCACTAGTTGGTGAAATTTTATGTAATGATGAAATCCTCTAGGCTTCATTCTTTGAAAAGCATCAAAGTTACTCAAGAATCCATATTTTTCTGAGTGTTACCCAAGTAACACCTAAATATGAAAATAATTTACCCATGTTCTTTTATATATTATAAAGTGATTCTCATATTCATTACCCATATTTTTTTATATTATAATTTTTTTGTATAAGCTACTAAAATTGATTCATCTTCTTATGATACCCTTTATACTATCAAATCTAATTTGTATACTAATTATATACTATCTTTTTGTGATTAAAACTTAATTTTCTCTTACCAATCAATAATCATTTATAAACTTTATTTTTTAAATAAATATAATTTTTTATAATTACTATTTACTAATTATATAATAGTATTATATTTAAATATTTTTATTCAATTATGCAATCTTTCATAAATATTGTCTTCTTATTTTTCCTTTCCAAAATGCATCAAGAGTAAAAGGCAAAGAGGAAGAACTAAAGAGTATTAACGAAAGAAAGAATCGTGACCGTGTTAGGATATTTAAGGAAGATTTAAAAAATATTTTAGCTACTCTATAGGAAACTGATTTAAGCATCTCTCAGATGGTTAAGTGTTACCTCCAATTTGATAGATAAATAATAATTTAGAAATGCAACTTACTCTTTTAACTTTTTAATGGAAACAAAAGAACATAAGTTGGTTAATGGAAAAGTTAACCAACTTACCTATAAAATTTTCTGCCAAAAAATGGAGCCTTAGTAGCAAAATAAAAAGCTTTATCTTTTAGTATAAACTTTATCTTCCCTCATCCTTTTAGATTTCAAAACTTTATATCTATTTTCTTACTTCTATGTTTAGATAATTTTGGTTAAAATAAATATTTCTCTTGCTTAGAAAATTATTCTTCCATTATTTTGCTTTGAAGCTAATATCAAGTCTTCCAACAGCATAAATTCATACTAGTCAAACTTACTTATGTTAGAGATAATTATTTCTAAAAAAAAAAACTATCATAAGCAATCCCTTGTACAAAACCATTATCTATGACTACATATTTTTCATAGATAATGAGCACCCTAAAATTGCAATCAATATGAAATTGAGGCATGATTGTTCTATTTCACAACTTCTTATTTTTTAAACCAAATGCAATTAAAAACATAATCCAATTTATGAAACAATATGGATGTTGAAATAAACTTGGTATGGAAGTCTAACCCGAGTGAAAGGATATTGATTACTTGACCTACAATAATAGGAGGATCAATGACCTACCACACACGTTTTAATCACTAAGATCTCTCCAACTAAACTTATACATTTCAAGACCTCATCTCCTCCTCAAAGACACTGCATAAAGATTAAATTGTTTAAAGTAATAACATAGTTCTAATCACAAGAGCACTCCTATTGTATGCTTACATATTTTGAGACCTTGCATACTTCTCAAACCCGCTACATCAAACAATTAGTTGTTAAATAGGAAAACATGAACCAAGAAAATATTATATAAATTTTTAGAATGAAAATGTTCAAACCATAAATCAAATTCACTAAATAATTAATTTTATGGATAGAATTGGGATCTAAAAGTATGCATAGTTAAATAAATCTAAAGAGGTTCATGGGAAGTATACCATTATCATAAACTCTTTGGAGTAGCCAACAACTCTAATACTGTTGATTGTTGGGGCTCACAAAAAAAGTCTCTGAAAAATACAACCTTTAAATCTTAAATAAATGATGAAGTCTAGCATATAGAATTCATTGGCAAGTAAAGATTAAGAAGCGAAGGGATGTAATGCCTCCAGCCCACTTGCTAATTTAATTAATTTGTTAGTGGGTAGCTGGACCAATTAACTTATTAACGGATCAAAAACATATGATCCTAAAAACTCGAATAAAAATCAATTTGTGGTAGGCACTTGAACCTTATTTTTGAAGTATTACAATCTTTTCTTTTGTAATGCGACATTCTCGTTGCACATCACAAGCTTGACAGAATCTATCCCGAGCCGATCATTGATGCTACAAGGATGGCTCGACGGAACTATACCATAGTTCTATGGGTAGCCCTTTCCTCATGCCCACCAATTCTCGTACACTCGAATCGATTCTAATACCATTTGTAACGCCGCAAGCCCACCTATTGATCCAATTAACCTATTAGTGGGCCGCTGGCTCAATTAATCCATTAGTGGGCCGAAATTATATGGTCTAAAAACTCGAGTGAAAGTTAATTGGTAGAAGGTGAACTTGAGTTATAAGTACTTAAAACTTATTTTTGGGTATTACAAGGAACAATGATGAAGGAAATGAAAGAAGATAAACATTAAAATAAACTAAGTTTTAGGTTTCATTAACCTTAGATGGCTTGTTACTAAGTATTTTGGTACAAGACCTTTCTCGAAACCGTCTTCCTCCAAATCAGAGATTTTTTATTTTATCAATATGCTTTTTTAAATATTGGCAATATTGAGAGATCTATATTGGGATTTCTTATTGTGCTTTTTTTTTTTTCATCATTATTAAGCTTATTTTGATCATCTCTACTTATTGACATGAATTATAAACCAAACCACATAAATCTTTCTCATTTGCATTCCTTATTTGCCTTACAAACCTTATATTTGGATTCATATAGCTGTTGCTTTGGCATCCATTGTAATCTTGAATGTACTATAATTAAGAAAATGAGTGGCAAAGTTTGTATAGTCATTAATTAATCTTTAAAAATGAGTGAAGAAAGAAAAAAAAAGAAAAAATCAAATATTTTAAATAGACAATATGTTGGATTCCTGTGGTCTACGCTAGGTCCTGCCCTCACCATGATTTTGGCCGCATTTTCTGTCATCTTAGTTTATTAAAAAAAAAAGAAGAAAAGGACAAGAGAAATAATAAATGGTGACGGTGGCAAACAATTCAAATATACTTAAATTTTGAAAAGGACAAGACTTTGAGTACTTGTTTCAGGAAATTAGATCCCTCATGCTTTCGCATTAGAATATAAAATTTCTGTGTTGTTGCTATGTCGTTTGCATAGCCTACTCAAAACCTTCTCTCCATCTCTCTTAATTTATTCTCTATTAATAAATATGATCTTTTTATTTTGTAATTTAGATGTTGTGCCGCATTCTTTCTCTGTGTGTTTTTCTCAAAAATAATTAATTGAAACAAAAGGAGTGTACCAAATAATGGTATGTCTGGAATCTGAAGTCTGAACCCCCCCATCTTCCATTAGTCTTCTGGTTACATGGTGTATGGTTATAGGAGGTGTATAAATTGATCAATTAGAGTTTGGTTTGTCTGGAAATCTATTAGATCAAAATTTTAATTGGAATCTTCACCATACCTTGTAATATATGGGCCTAGTTTCCTGGAGTGACCACCATCTTTGAGCTCTAATTAGGCTCTATATGGATATTTGGTGGACCAAACTAATTTTAACTACATAAGATTAGATCACATTAGATCCAATGTAACTAATAACTGTTATCTTTATGCATGCAAGCATGAGTTCGTACACACATATAAATAAACTTAAGTTAAATAAGATTTCAATATAAATAATAGCTTATATACTAGGAAGATGATAATTTTACTCTGATTCGGTTGAGATTTACATCTATCAAGGCATGATCTTTTAACTTTAAGTGGTTTGAAAACAAGTTTTAGAGAAAATCAAAAACTTCATGATTAAAGTCAAGACCAGGCTAGTTCATATATTTTCCATTTGAAAACCCACTTCAAATATATATTTTTTCAAATATTCTTAATTTTTTAAAAATTTTAAAATATATTTTTTAATGATAATTAAAAAAAGGAATGAAGTAATGATATACGGTCTAGAGTCTCCATTCCCAATGGTTAAATATGAGAACTGAAGTTATGGCCAACAAGCCATTCTTAAGTCATTTCCTCATACATGCATATAAACACGCAAGAATCCAATTTTATAGCCAAAAACCACACCTCGATGTTTTATTAAATTGATGAGCTAAACTCATGTAACACATTCGATGACTCACAAGCAACCCAAACCTCGGATTGACTACAACGCTTGTGTGCACTATCATGCTACAGCTAAACTCTACTCAAAAATACTCAACTTTTATGCATTAATGTGTCACTTCAATACTTTGCCTCTATGATTATTACCACTATGAAACTATTTTCAATAAAATACTTTCAAGCCATGCCATATCCATTGTGCCACCAATTTACAAGCTATCATGCTATTCTTCAATTATCTAGGTATCGAACTCTAATTACTATCACTATGAAACTATTTTCAACTAGATACTTTCAAGCCATGACATGTCTATTGCATCATCAATCTGCAAGCTATCGTGCTATTCTTTGATTATCTATGGATCAAACTCTTATGAATTGGATATAGAAAGTTAGAGATGAGGATGAGGTGGGTAAAAATTGATTTGATTTATTTTTATTGCCGTTCCTATGGACTGATTTGAATCAATTAGGGTTTTTTTTTTTCTTTTCATATCTACACTTTTGCGGTGTGGTGTTCCATGCGCCATGGCTGATCTTTCCGCGTTCAAAAGGGCACGTCAATGCCGCCTTTATGCCGCGTCCCCTCACGAGCCTCGGCATTCGCACTTTTTTTCGAAACCACGCCACGTGGAGCCCACCATGACCGCAACTGGTCCCCAACCTCGCTGGGACCCACCGGGATCTAGATCTTTCAACGTAGGGCCAGCGCGGTTATCTTAAACCTAGAGATATATTTCGATTCCCCGCTGCCGTCCGTGATCTTTTTCACGCACCAATCGCGAGGCAGTTCTATTTATGGAGGCGGTGCCCGTGAGTGCCCTCGTCCGAAGGCCGATGGCACCTTGCGACCGCTGCGAGAGATCTGCGGGCC
This sequence comes from Metroxylon sagu, assembly GCA_017589505.3. Classification (NCBI taxonomy): domain Eukaryota; kingdom Viridiplantae; phylum Streptophyta; class Magnoliopsida; order Arecales; family Arecaceae; genus Metroxylon; species Metroxylon sagu. The sequence goes on along the minus strand of JACVBY030000301.1, from coordinate 253,505 downwards.
GTCCATTTTGTGCGTCGAGCGCGCGTCATGCGCGCCGGATTTTTTAAACAAAGGACGCTTGGATCGTTCCATCAACTGTTATTGGATAAAAATAGCAATTTTAAGATAAATCTAGTGCTTTCTATACTGGATGCTGCACGTAATTTGATGAAAGGAGAAGGAATTAAGTGCATTAAGACTAAAACCTTTGGCTTTTTTTTTAAAGATAAAGAATTCTATTTGTTAGAACGGATAGTTTTTTTCTTAAATTCCCATGTAACTAGATGGATGGGTGCCATTCTTTTCTAATATTTCTTTTAATCTTAAAATATAATATACAAATATAATAAATTATAACAATAAAAATTTTTATCGCATTTATAAGATAAAGTAAAGACTACAGCACAAAAATCTTTGCTATTACTTTATTTTTTTATTAACTATTTTGAAATACAATTTAATGGTATAATAAATTGTAATGAATAAAAAAAGTTGAATAATTAAAACCAGTATGAAGTGCAATATAGGTACATTAATAATTTAATATAATACGTTATGTATTTGTACAGAGAAAAGATGCCTAATTCTTTTTGAGTTTTAATAATAAAATCAATTAGTATCACGCAGTACAAACTGATATCAAATATTGCTCGGTATTTTACAGGTATTTTATTGATATAATATGGTGCATTTAGTATGAATTGATATAATAAATCTTATTGTTAGATTGCATGATACATGAAACACATTAATACCACTATTTAAATATAATAGATTTCATAAATGGTCAGATTAAGTGAATTCGAATTCATCGATCTAGGAAACAAATCAAACTTTGATATATTTTTTTGAAAGCTTGACACACAAATGAGCTAGACCTACTTGAAACTCATCTTGGGTTATACCTAATTCAAACCCAATTCAAATCACAAATGAATCGACCTCAAACATAAATTGTGAAGCTGGACTCAAAACCAATCATAGTTTGAGCAAATTATTTGGTGTTGGCCTGAAAACAAAAGATAAGCTCATATATTATTGGTGGTTCCCTGACTTTTCTTTCGGCCGAGGATTGCTTTTGACTTGAGAGTTTTGCACGCCTCCGTCTGTGGTTGGATTTTTTTGACCTGGCGACGGTGAATGGATCCAGTCTTGGCCACGAAGCTTGTGAAGTTAACAAATGGAGCTGGTAGAGATCCATTTTTGCTTTATGGTATGACAAATTCTTTAGTTTTGATGAATCAAAGAGATTGGGATGATTAAAGCTTAAACAATTCAAAACTTGCCATTGAGTGGTTCCATGTTGGTGGGTGGGTTAGTAAGATATATTTCTAACTCTGATGGTGACCCAAGGAGAAAGTAAGGAGGAGTTTTGTTTTTTATTTTTCTTTTGAACAGCAGCAAAGTGAGATGGAGTCGAGGCTAAGTTAAAGCATGGGCGGTGGTCGCCATAAGTTTATTGGCCCCCTCTCAGCCGAATCACCTGGGGTCCCACACACTTGTGCTGGTGCCACCACCAAATTGGTGAACATTTTTTTTAAAAGAAAAAGAGAACGCATAGGTTAAGTGTTAGAAGCAAGCACTAAAAAAAGAACAGTTATGGGCTTTTCTTCTCTATTTAATTACATTAGGAGACCAAGTCTTCACTATGATACTTATTTGATGCTCCATATGTGCAATGTTTTTTGAAATCCTTCGTAGCTCTTGCCTCTTGAGTGTGTCATTGATCCTATCCATGTTTAGGTCAACCCTCTCGCTCTCTCCCTGCTAACAATTTTTTTTTTTTTTTTCCTTTCAATAATTAAAATCAATCTCTCTCTAGCATAGGAGGAAAATCCTCCTATGTTAAATATTATTTTTTATTTTTTTAATCATTGAATAGTCAATAACATGAATTGCAAGTATCCAGTATGTTTCGTATATTTTTACTTGAACTAAAGTATCCTTCGATGTGAAAGGCTAAAGATTACTTATTAGTTATTAGGAAAAAATGTTTTTCTAATTACCGATCGTGTAAGTTAGCCTCCGAACTTTAAATCTTAATGAGAGTTAGAGCAATGGTCTGAAAAAATAGTTACGAGCATAATGGACTTCTTCTTAACAAATTTGCTTGCAAAAAAAAGAAAAACATTTGTTCATCCTACTTGCATTGATCAATTTGGCAAAGAATGCAATAAATATTACAACTGGATCTAACAAAATGATTATAAGATATTTTTAGTAATGATAGAACCTTTATCTCAATACATATTAAAATTATTTTTCAAACACGCCTTGTTTGAGATTCTTTTGGTATTCTCTAACATAATTACTTCATATATGTAATGTATAGAAAATATGATAAAATATAAGGATAATAAATCATAAATAAAGGACCATTTAATTCATCTAAATACAATCCCTCACATTGAATGTACTACTTAATGTTTTAAATTGGAACGTTTAATTCTTGAGTTTAATAGGATACATACAGCTATAAAAAGTGTCAATTTGTATAATTAGCTTAACTTATAAATCCATTTATAGCACATCTGCATGTTAAAAAAATCTCTACACCTTATATAATTAAAGCAATTTATCTTGTTTTCTTAATTATGATTGTGATATTGTTGGAATTATACCCATCCCATTCATTGGTTTTTGAATCACCGAATTCATTGGATAATGGTTTCTATACTAAGAAACGATAAATAGATTATAATTATAATAATACAAGAAATTTCATAGCCTGATTCCAATCAAATCCAACAAAAATAGATGAAGTGGCACATGAACTAACTCAATCCCATCAAGTCATGAACACCATCTCTAGACTTGTTGGATTAAAGCAAAAATCAACAGCAAAAGGTCAATCTAAAACCAACCCAAGCTCAACCAACACACACTCCATCAACCAAATTCACCCAATCCCACTCCTGATCAACTACTCTTAGGTCGCATAATTACCTTTGGTAAGTATTTTCACCGGCGGTAACTGCAGCAAGACAAAGTCCTCCCTCTCCTTCGTCATCACCTCCGCACCGTCATTAAAATATTCTCTCTTTTAAAAACTCGGCCTTAGACTTAACGATACCGCTCTCGTGTCGTCACGCCAACAGCATCGGCGCCGCTCCCCTCGACCGCGGATCGAAGCAGCTCTTCTGCGCTCCTCTACCGTCGGCCACACCTGGACTCTACAAATCGTGCGTGCGAATTCGTGAATATTAAAGTCCACCTGGCGGGGATTGAATTGGAAATTTCGCTTTTGCTGCGACGGTATCTGGACCGTAGCTGGCCAAGCCAGGTGGGCCATCATGAGAGGCTCGCACGTTTGTCCCCTCGCCACGTGGCAGGATATCCCCGTCCGACGTGGCACCGGCGCGGACGGCGAAATAGTGCGCAGAAGGGAGGAAGGGAGGGAGGGAGGGAGAGAGAGAGAGAGAGAGAGAGAGAGAGAGAGATCTCTTGTGTTCTGCGTCGCTGGCAGCGAGCCAAGAGGAGAGAAAAGGAAAAAAAAAAAAGAAAAAAAAAAGGAAAAAACTTCCATATTTTTTTCCCCTCCCAACCCCAACCGAAATCGCGTCTCTCTGAGCTGCGTCTTTTTCTATTTTTCTCCTTTTCCTCGCTTCCCTTCCCCCAAGATATAACCTGATACCCCTCCCTCGAAGAACTGCGTCTAAATCTCGATAAAAAAAAGCACGATCTTTGATCGATTTCGATCGGAAGACTGCGGCGGAGGGCGAGATCTGGCGTCTCGATCGATCCCAGCCGCGCCGCCGATCGTTTCTCTCTCGTTTGATCTGGTGGTTTCCTGATTTGAGGTGCTGGGTTTGGAGGACGAGGAGGAGGGGATCGAGGTCGCCGGATCCGGGGATCGGATCTAGGGTTTGATCGAGAGGGGGTGGGGATTCTTCGGATGAGGACCACATGTTCCAATCATCGCGGAAAACGATGAAATGGACCTCATTGCTTAAGGACTTCAAAGAGAAGGTCGGCCTCTCCCAGTCCCAATCCCAGACCTCCGAATCGTTTGCTCCTGGGCTTGCCACCGCCGCCGCCGGGGCTAATGAATTTGGAACGCCGGAAGCCTCGCCTCCGCGATATGGCTTCCCGGGCTCATCCCCTGCCAGGTCCGCACTCTCCCTTTCTCTCTTTGCTGTGAAGTTCCGATTTTTCATCTTCGTTTAGCTGCTTCCGATTGTTAGCCTTTTGATGTCCCCAAACAGACGTACAATGACTCAATACCAGGAAGAAGAAGAAGAAAGATCGAATATTTCTGATCCAGCAACTATGAACTGGTGTCCGAGATGGGCCCTTTTTTTTTTTTTGGTTCTTGCTGAAAAAATTAAGATAGGGAATACTAGAATTTGCGCTCTAAAATTCTAAGATTTACAGCTAAAACCTCTATATTATGCAACCAGAATCTTTTCAAATGATCAGGGATGCAATGGCTGATAAAGCATTTATGTGCATTTTCTGGATTCATTTACATTTTCTGCTGACAGATTAAATGAGACCAATGATTATCCCTACCTTTTTTGGGGAATTTTAAGGCAAATACTTCCAGTCATATTGGCCACGCTACAAGACCTGTGATGCTAGCAGCCTGGGATAGATCTTTGAGTACTTATCCAACTCAAGCAATTAAGTTTCAAATTTTTCGTTAATACTGCAAGATTTATCAGATGCAGAGCAGATCCTTCATGTTGGATTTGTTGCAAATTTATGAATAGCAATATCTGTGCAGCATTGATTGGGAAGCCTAATTTAAAATCAATGAGTCAACCAATCCTTTTTTTCTGTAGAATAAAAAAGCAGAAAAGAACCCACTGGGAAAGTGACACTATTACATGCCTGGATGTTTGACTGGCTTGGTCGTTCTTCATGAATTTGCATGGTTCAGCTGGTGAAGTGCCTTGGCTTTACTTTAGAGTTGGTTGAAAATGTTACAATTGAAAGCATAAATTCATGAAAAATTAAAAAAAAAAAAATAATTGAAGGGTTTAAATTGTCAAAGCTAAGAAATTATTACAGGAGTGATAGAATGAAATTTAAAGATTTTGGAAACTTAGGAAAAGAAGACAAAAGGTTTATTTGTTGTAGAAATTCATCAGTTTGTCTGGCTCCATTGCCTTTACCAAGGTTGCTTCCTCAATTAGAAAACCTATTTAGGAAGAATGTGCTATGAAGACTATAAACATTAGTGATCAGGATACCATTGATTTGGGGAACATATGCCATGGTAACATGCAAGGGATGTGGATACTGCATTTTTTTATATCATGTATCTTAGTGGGCTTACATGTATGGCATTGGTGCTTTTATACGTGCATATGTATCGAACCATTTCCATCATCAGTGGATTGCTTTATTTCATATTTCATTCAGCTCTTTTTCATGAAGTGACATGTCATTAGAACCCCTTTGGCTTTTATAAGGATTTGGGATATAAAATATGTGACTAGCTCGCCAAGTTCCCATATTTATTGTTGGAATATGTATAAGATTGCTCCTTTGAGCCACATGGCCTTTGATGGAAATCACTAGAGTATGAAGATTTGGTCGTTTCCTTTGGAATAATGATGAGTCCATGAGATTTTTTGTTTGTGGAAGGGGGAGAATTCAGATAAATAGGGGATTTTTATCCATTTATTAGTTTGCACACACCTTTAAATGTTTTGGTGATTGTGGAATACTAGATTTAAATAAATTATCGATTTTCTAACATTCGATTATAATTGCTGTTTGGGTTTGTTTCTTTTAGTTTTTTTCTTCTTCCATCCCCAATTGGTTTATCAATCAACCCCTCTTTTGAATCCTCTTTTACTTTGTCTTTGATCAAACTGATGAATACGTTTTCTTACTTAATTAAAATATGGTGCGGAAGGCCACATATGTGGCTTTATATGTGCATGGGCCAAAAAAGTGATTGCTTAGCACTTTATGGGCGCATGCAGTTTCATGAATATCATGCGGTTGCATATGCAACCTACTTATCATTGAGTGACCACATATATGGCATTACGTGACCGCACATATCGCTGGTTATTGAGACCCATGCAAATCATGCATCTTCAAGCTAATGGTTGGGATGGATGAGTTTTAGGCCATCCTAGTACATGTATGCTAACAATGTAAATATGTTAATTATGCTGTAATCATTGCTACTAAGAATTGACTACTAAGTAGTAAGTACTACTTGCTTAAAGTTATTGTTATTAATATTGCTATTATCTATGAATATATTGCTATGATTATTATCATATATAATATATTTTCTTTATTTTAATGTTTAAAATATTAATTGTACATATACCTACTTATGCAGCCTGTATAATGCATATGAGCAATGAGGTTCCTTGAGTGCCCACATATCGCAGCTGCCTATTAAAACATTGCGTTTGCTATGTTGTTCCATTTAACTTTTTTTGCAATTTTTACTCTTTTATTTATAGATTTTTTTTTTTTTTTTGAAGGAAATGTTCTTGGCCCATCCAACTTTTAAACCCTACCATCTTCTTGTACTTTAGCAAAGTGCACAATTTTTAGTTCTAAACTATGGCTTATCACTTATGGTTAATGATTCAAGTCTTTGCGGAATGAGGGCTAAGACAGCCATCCTATCTCATCTTAGAGATATTTCAAGACCGATTTTGACCGTCCCATCCCATCTTATTTCGGCCATGATACATTATAGTGTCAATTTTAAATAGATTAAATTTATCATAAAAATATAACTTTTGAACTTCAGATATATTTAAAAATCAAATAAAATGTTAAAGCTCCACAAATAATTTTTTTTAAGAAGAAAACCATTCCAAACAAAAACTAGGACGCTTAACCGGATCGGAGATTAGGACAGGATGCAGGGCATCTTGTTTTATGGAAAAATCGGGACACTTTTGTCCCATAAGATTTAAAACCTTACTTATAATACTTAATAAGCTTCCATATTGAGGCATATAAACTAGTGCAAATTGTTAATTTTTTAGTAAGTGCTTTACTAATCACTGCTAAACTTTCTTTCTTTAATTAGGAGAAACTCTTCCTTTTTATTAGATCCCCTAACTTATGTGGAGTTTTAGACTACAACTCTTAATACATCAGCGGTGGAGTATCCTTCACTCCAAAGGCAATGGCATCTAGCAATCCTTTCCTCCTCTTGCAGCAATGAGTCCTAGGTCTCCCCTCATTTCCCCATGAGTTTTGATGGCTGATCCAATAACAAATGAACAATCTTCTCTAACCTTGACCCTACATACATAGAACCTGCAACCTTTTACTTCTTAAAACTAATCAAGTCACTGATTGGGCCAATACCTGACATATTAACTCGAGTTTGACCATGTCAGCTCAAGCAATTATTGGATTGCCTTGAGATTGACTCAATCTATCTACATCTGTACTCTGCTACAAGTCCAGTGGGGTCACTGCCATTATTGAGCTTCCTTCAGTAGAACTTGCTCAAGTGATCATCAGAACCACCGATGTTTTATATGATCATGGAAACTTGAGGAGTTCATGATATTCTGAACATATTTTATACCAGTTACAGATGCAATTGATGATAAAATAGTCTGACATTGGTCTCTTGCAAAACAAGACCATTATGAGTTTTGCAAAAGGTAAGGAGGACCAAAAAACTTTAATTGTTCTTCATGAAAAATATTCATATTCATACACAAGAGGAAAAAAGCAAAAATCTGGTACAAGTCTCATCCATTTTTCTGTGATGGTCTATGGATTATAATTCTGTCAAGTCCAATAAATCAAATTACAGTTTGAGCACATTCTACTTATATCTCTCCATTTCTTAAACCTTATAGTCCTTCATAGATATGCCCCTAGCCTCTTGATCTATTGATTTGGTTCCTTGGCAGTCACCCCCTTTGGAAGGGTTTTACCAGTTCTTGTTGCCGAATTAGCAGTTTGCTACTTGAACTTGCATTGACATGTTTATGTTAGTGCCATTCTATGAGTGCTTATGGGCTACCATCATCCTTATACAACTACTTAGAATATTTGTAAGATGATATTCTTGGTTCAGTTCTAGTCTAGCTAACTGAGGATATTGGTAGACATTTTTTGTACTTGAGCATTCTTTTCATAACCGTTGCACCCTTTCTCATCTAGGAAATGTTCTATGAAGTTGTTCTTGATGTTGCCCACCTTGTGCATTCCCTATTTTAAACTAGAATACGAAAATTCTATAGTCGTTTGCTCCTTGTTGTGTGAGCTTAAAACATGTGATCAGTGAGGAAAGTTTTTCATCCCATCATTGTGCCATCTATTATGTCAAAATTTATGTAAAGGCCCTTGTTGTCCCAAAGTTGTATTGACTAGAAGTTTGCAGCAAATGGTATTAGGATTTAGGATTATTGTCTACTTGATTGCAGTCATAATATGCTGTCAAATGATCATACCTTGATTCGTATAGCTGATGTTGTGGGTAGGATAAGGCTCTCAGGTTTCAAGGCACCATATTCACTAGATTGTACTAACAAATTATCAAAACTTCATTAACATCCATCAGCATACTTTGTAGATGTGCAATGGCATTAAGGCCACTGTAATTTATGACCACCTTTATAGTTGCCTAGTTGTAGTCATAATGTTTTATCAAACTGATCATACCTTGATTCAGGCAGCTGACATGGTAGATAGGATAAGGCTGTCAGGTTTCAAGGTACCATATTCACTAGATTGTACTCACAAATTATCAAAGCTCCTTTAACATCCATCAGCATACTTTGTAGATGTGCCATGGCATTGAGGCCAATGTAATTTTTAACCAACCTTTTAGCATTTTCTCCTCTACAGAGACTCACTTAAAATGATTTGAAAAGAATGGCTTGTTGGTGGGGATTTTTTTTCGCCATATCATCTCTTAGGATTGTTTTTTTTTTTTTCCTATACATTTATTTCTCCATTTTTTAGTCAATCCTTTTCCTCCCTACTAGGAATATGATGCATTAAGTATTATATCTTGTTCATGGTTTAATTGTTGAATTTCTATGTGCTTGACATCACATTATTTATGATGACTTCTTTCTTCGTTTAACAAATGCAGAGGCAAACATGAATTGGAGTTGGACTTTAAGAGGTTCTGGGAGGAATTCCGCTCTTCCAGCTCTGAAAAGGTCTTTTAATACCTAGTCATCTTTTCTCAGCATTATTACTTAAATAGTACTCATAGCTCTCTTGATATTTGCTGCAAAGTAGATGCTTATGCTGCTTTTTTTTGCCATGCAGGAGAAAGAAATGGCCTTAAATATGGCGGTAGACATCTTTTGTAGACTAGTTAAGCAGCAGTCTAATGTAGATCAGTTAGTTACCAAGTATGAACTCACTTCTCTTATTTTAGTTCCTCAGTCTTAAAATTTTCATATTGCCTTGTGGTGCTGGTATCAACTAATTATGGTGGATGCTTTTTTGGAAGTTTTTATGAAGGCATAATTATTTCTTTACATATATATTATTTTCTTGAAGCATCTTTTACCTCTAATTGAACCTGCCTCTATGTTGGAAAGCATAATTTCAAAAAAAAAAAAAAAAACTTATGTGATTGTATATTATACAGAGGCATTTTACAGTAATAATTTGTTTTCTACGCTGTAAGTAGATATGTATGTAGATTGTTGGTTCTTTGTTGGTTCTTCTATTCATATTAATGCCAAAAAAACTATTACCAACAATAGAGACTAGTGGTGTAATGAAGTCTTAATTTGTGATTATTCAAGACCAGTGCTAATTTTCTTAGATGTTTTGATCAAAGTTTCATGTATCAGACCATATTGGTCCATACTGGTCATAGTATAGTGCAATGCCATATCGATAGAAACTGGTACAGCACAGGGCCTTGATATAATAAGTTGTATGGGTGCTGTGCTGATTTATCTCCTTTACAAGTATCTGCGTGGTACTGTACCATGCCGTGCCATCCCATAGCAGTAAGGTACTGGTATTGAACCAAGTATCGAACGTAAAATTAATGATGGCTGAAGCATATTGAGTTGGCCTAGAATTGGTACGATTTGATAGTCTAATTCGGTATAGAGGCTGAACTGCCTCGAATGGACCCTGAATCATACCAAACCGCCTCATGCCAGTAGAACCACTTGGTTCGGCTGGGTATGGGGTGATTCATGGTTTGGGGCCTTCTAGATCACCACTGGTATGCTATTGGTTTAGTACGATATGCTTCGTATCGAAACATATCAGTTTAGTACCAGCTCTGGATTTGGTGAACCTTGTGTGAAACTATTGGTTTTGATGGTGCTTGCAACTTGTAAATCCAAAGATCATGTATGTAAAAACCCTTCATGCAATATCTTTCATTAGTAAGCCATGATAGATGCATCTTTTCTTTTAATCAAGGCTTTATGTTTCAGTGGGATTGGGGGCATCCTATCTGTCTCGTCCCATTTTTGTAGGAGAACGGGATTGGGACACGGGTGGGACCTCAAAACCTATCCAGCAGGGAAAGAAGAAAAAAGAGAAAAGAAAGAAGGGAAAGAATAAGAAAAAGGAAAAAAAAGAAAGGAAAGAAAGAAAGACAAGGAGGGAAGGAGGGAAAATAAGGAAGAAGAGAAATAAAGAAGAAAAGGAAAGAAGAAACAACAGGAAAAAGAAACAAATAAAATAAAAAAGAAATAAAGGAAAGAAGAAGTGCCATTGGGACTCTCGACTGGGATGGCCATTGGGATAGCAAGGCATCTTGTTCCAGGGAATTGAGACTTCCCCATTCTATAGGATTTAAAACCTTGCTTTTAACTGTTTCATTCTATACTCAAACTCTTAAACCGTGTTTATTCCATATTCATGTTCAGCAAAAAAGGACAATGACACTCATCAAATGAGAATTGAAAGGTAAACTACCTCGTTGGCTTCTATCCTAACTTGGTAAATTTATGGTTTCATATCTACCTGTGACATGCATGGTCCAATGCAATAGCAGATTAGGTCATTAAGTGGGGACAAAACGATGTTAACCTGTTCAATACTTACAAAAAAGTTGCTTCTCCATGGTGCTCTTGCAAGGATGGTGGATGGCCTAATAAGGATAGATTTCAAACTCACTTTTTTTGTATAGAATCTTGAGAAAGAGGTTTTCTAGTAGCTACTAAGATCCATTACAATCGCCTCTTTATTAAGTAAAATTTATTTAGTTATGTAATTCCATGTAATCCTTTTGATGTACTGACTATCGAAATGTTTAGATGCTTTAGTATCCATAGAGATTTTGTGACCATCAAGGTTTTAAATCTTATGGGTAGGACTGTCCCGATTTTTTCATGGAATGGATAATATTGCCTATCTCAGCTCGTCCTAACACTTAGGACGGAAGGATGTCCCAAGACACGCCAACTGGGACATGAGGATGATGGTGGGACGGTCTTGTTTTGATACTTGAGACTATAATCTGTTCCGATGTCCCATGGCATATTCCACTGGGATTTGAAATTAATATGGCCATTAATTGCTTGCTTAACCTGATCTTCATTTGAGTAGTTGGCATAAAGGTATCATCTCATCGGTTTACTCGTGTTGTTTGCTTATTCTATTGCATACTTTCAGCTCAGTTGCTAATTTGGCTCTTATTGGAGGGGAACCTCATGTTGCAACGTCTTATTATTTGCACCCTTTTGAATGAAAGGAGGGATTAGGACAACTATTTCTAACATTAAGGTTTTCTTCTTATTAATGTTTTTTATCCCTCTAAACTAGTTCATACTTCCAAATGTTAGATTGTTGGATCTCCTTCAAAATGTGGTCTAGAAATATATTGCATCTCTTTTCTGTGCCATGATTTGATTGATATGACCATTTGATAAGATGGCACAATCTGGATGACTATCTCTTGATATTATTTGTGGATAGACGTTTATTTGATGCCTCTAAAACATCCATTCATTGTTTTCATTATTGTAAAGCTTTACTTATGATATAAATCTGGGATGGACAACGCTCTTGTACATGCAAATTTACTTTTGATGTCTAATTACGTTGACTTGAAAATAGCTTGGGATGATTGCCATGTGGAATATACACAGACAAGTTAACTTGATGCAAAGATGTACTATATTGCCCCTCCAGAACCAAGCAGCCATCATGGTAGATACACCTGAGTGACATTTAGCCTCAAGATGAAGTTTTGGCTGAATCACGGAACAAAACTAGCCCCAAATCTGGTTTCCATTGGTTTTGATGGTTTCAGCTTGTTCCAGTTGAAACTGAATGAAACTGGCATTAGATGTTCCTTTCAGAGCATTATTTTGGCAACACTACCATGCTTGGGCTATTTCTTCATTGCTTCAAGTACATAAGCTTTGTAGTGTTCATTTTCGGGCCTTTTTTTAAAGTTAAAAAAGGATTATTCACTCTTGGACGATGAGTGAAAACTTGAAGAATTGTTACCTTAAACTTGAACATGAATCTTTGCCATCTTTTTGAAAATTGGAAGTATTTGGAAGTTTAGTATGGCAAAACTCCAAATATACCTATTCCTAGATGTAAAAGACTTTTGGGGCTTTCTAAGATATTTTTAAAGGGGCAAGAGGAGAAAAGGGTTTATGTAGTAAATTGAACTCCAATTAGGAGATTTGAAAGTTTTAAGCTTGGATTTGCCTGATCTTGGCTTAAATTCTTAGGCAATTGGATACATCTAAGTGTTGTTTTATTCTTTATAATGTGCAAATCACATAAAGTGTACATTGTAGGGTTGTCAAGTTGTATAGATGGTCCTAGTCATCGACCCTTTTAAAGGCCTAGGTATAACACCTAGGTGGCAAAAAGCAGGTGCTCAAGTAAAGGAAATCTCGAAAATTAATAAAATCATCCTTTCATATGTCATATATTCATCAAAAGTGCACCAAAGAACATCATGTTGATAAACATTAAGGCTGCCAACTACCTAAGTTACACAAAAATGAGATCTTTGATTTAATTATTGTTTAGTATTTTTTACTAAATAATTTAATGTAGTCAAAGCTTCTCACAAATGTAATATGTTCAAGCATTGTTTAGCATTTAAGACAATACCTTATCAACAATTTGAGTCTTCTCTTTTACACAATCAAAAATAGGAACAAGTTTGAAGATTCAATGTCTTCAATAAATCATTGAATAAGGTGCATACTCAAGGTAGAATCAACACCTAGGTGTAGGGATGGCAATGGGGTTAAGCGGATATAGGAAAGGGTACCTCCATAATCATACCCATCAGAAAAAATTATATTCGTACTCACCTTGTACCTGCTACTAGTATAAAATTTTACGTCTGTACTTATACCTATGTAAATTATGTAATATCCATACCCACCCTATCATTCGTACCCGTTCCATACTTGCTCTATACCTCCCACCTTTTCTGGACTCTGTTTCATTTATTTTGTGTTTTTTTCCTTTAAATTTTAATTTTAGACCTAGGCCTAGAGCAATTGTGGGCTGCTTTCTTTTTTCCTTTCAATTATAGGTCAGTGAAATGGACTGGGCCTAGAGAAATTATAGTCTGTGGCTGCTTTGTAAGGTTTTCTATTGAAAGTTTGAAATTATGTTAGTGAATAAGGGTAGTAAACTAGATTAACTAATGGGTATAATGGGTATGGAGTGAGGTCGGACGAGGCGGGATGGGAATATCTTTACATCCATATTTACCTTGGACGCACGATGGGTATTGTCACATGTCCCCGTATAGGGATGGCAACGGAATGGATTCGGGGTGAAGGGTAAATTCTCCGTCCCCGCTCCCCATCTCCGAACAAGGATTGATTTTTTCCCTATATCCATCCTTGCGGTTCCCCATTTTCCACAGGGAATCCCCAATCTCCGTTTGCGCATCAAAATAGACTATGGAGCAAATAAGGAACATGCTTAGAGTTAAAAACAAATGAAATTCATTGTAAAGACCAATTTAAAAGTCATCCATGGAATAGGTTGAATACGATACAGCTCATATCCTGAAAGTTTGAAAGGGTGCCAAGGGTCTGTATACGGATCTGTTGTGAATGGGTTAGGACTACAGTGGTGGTGTTCTTCCAACTTAAGTAAGGATATGTTTTTGAACTGTCAACTTTTACTAGGTTCTACTTTAGGGCCTTAGATTGTAGATAGTTTGTTGGATTTAGTTCTGGAAAGGGTTTTATTTTTGCGGTTTATTTTTAATATGTCAAATCAACTTGTTTTGCTGGGTTTAATTCATGCAGCTTGGCAAGTGAAATCACTTTTGGACTTTTTTTTATGGTTCTTTCGTCTTCTAAGGTCTCGGCAAGTTTGTGATGGTAGGAATCAACATGATACCATCAATCCCCAAAGGAGTTGAACCGCTTTGGCCTTTGGGACATGATGTCCTGCACGAAGAACATAGAAAAAAGATGACAAAAGGGAAGAGAAATATAGAAAAGAGACGGGAGATGATGTATTCCTTTCCATTCTTTGATCCTACCTACATTGAAGATAACCTGATAATGTCGTCGGAGAAGAAGGAAGCCGGCAGGCAGCAATGGAGAAGAGGGAAGCCTCAAGTGGCAGCTGGCAGCGGATAGATGGAGATGGGAGACCTTAATCATTCTTAGAAAACCTAGCATATTTGGGATAGAGTTAAAAAGGTAATTCACGGTGATATTGACTGGTGGGGTATATCGTATATTTAGAAAAATTATAATTTTATTTTATGGGGAAATATCAGGGTTCAGGTTTCGGGTTTGGGTTTAAGGATGGGTTAAGGGGATGGAGACCCTAGTCCCCGTCCTTGAACCTAAATCCGAAGGATTTTCAAAACCCATCCCCCTTCCCATCCTTATTTAATCCCTCCAAACCCATCTTCATGGGGTGGTTTCCCATTGGTATCGGGTTTTTCTATCCCTATTACCATCCCTATACCCATACGCATACCTGTATTCATTTTTTTGACCTCCATACCCGCTCCAAATGAAGCAGAGACGGGTGGGCATTCGTGGGTTTAGAGTAAATTGCCATCCCTACTTAGGTGGCTAGGTTCTTGCCTAGGTGCTAACCTAGGCATTTGGGTGATTAATTCCTAAAGGCTTGGAAAGCGCTAGGAGCCTAGGTGGTAGTGTTGCCAATGTGCCTAGGCAGGATTGCGTAGGTGCTTGGCAGCTGCTTGTGGCAACTTTGATTTGTTGTTTCATAGTGCTTAATATAATGGTGATCATTATGTTTAGTTCATAATTTTTTGCAACTCTATGTAATTTTTAATGTGTAATAAGATCTCTCTACCAAGAGAATGACTCATGAATGGAGAAAGAGCATTATAATATTGATATATAAGAATAAAGATGATATGCAAAATTGTTCTAACTATGGTGGTATTAAACTCATGAGACATATTATGAAAGCTTTATAAGAGAGTGATTAAGCATAAGTTGAGATGTGACCAAGGTATGCTGAACTATACAAAATTGCTTGGTATGGGATGTATCAAACCATACCAGCACAAAACTACTATGGTTCATCGTTTTGAAATGGTACGGGGCTGGTACCACCCTGAATCATCCTGTACCAACCTCATTATTAACCTCATACTATACTGAACTGCCCCATGTTGGTTCCAAATTGCCCCGTTTGGCTCGATACAGAATGGTTCGTGGGTTCAAACCTTCCAGTTTACCTAATTGGTATATCATTGGTTTGGTATAGGGTGACCAGTACATTGTCGGTTCGATATGGTATGCCTCGTACTGAACTGTACCGGTTTGGTACTGAAATGATATTGGTTCTTGATACGGTGAACCTTGGATGTGATAAAAAGATATCAGAGCATTAATTTGATTTTATGCTAAGAAGATCAATTAAGGAAGTTATTTTTTTCTTTAGAAGGTTAATGAAGAAATATAGAGAAAAGAGATAGGATCTTCACATGCTTATTGATTTAGAGAAAGCACCTAAAATTACATGTTAGGAGGTAATGAAGAAAGACTTGACATATTCACATTTTACAGAGAGTATGGTTTTAAACCGAGGGAATCGAGAAAAGGAATTCTTGTATCTGACCCCAACTAGTTAGGGATTAGGGGTTTATTGCTGTTGCTATTGTATGTAATTTCATAATGTTTCTATAAATGTTTATATGGCTAGATGTTTAGTAACTAAATTGCTATCAACCAATCAAATGTAACATTGCCATAAACTTTTTATGAGTTTTCGATAGATTTTTATGATTATTCATACTCACAGACGTTTAATTTATAAACTGTAAAATCAGGATTCCAATGATTATTGATGGTAGAATGTAATCTGCTGCAATGTGATATACATGTCCTTAATTATTATGTTTTGCTCTAGCTTTCCTCTTTTCAAGATTTTTTTTTCTAAATTTTTGGATGAAACTGCAAAACCAAAACTGAGTTTTCAAGCTTTGCCTTGCTTGTTTTGATGCATAATGAAGCATCATGTAAGTTAACAAACGTGAATGCATGTAAACAAAACTAGTTCTTCCTCCTCCTCGTCCTCCTTTTTTTTGGTAGTCTACACTATGGAAGCTTGCTTTGCGTATCAAGCCATTTTTTTTTGGGTCCTTTGAAATGCCTATTGAATTCTTATAAACACATTATGCATCATGCACACTTTAGAATATGCATTGCCTTTTCTGATAGGCATGATCAAAGGACACAAGCTATGACAACTCCAAACCTTGGTCCAACAACAACATAATTAGATAAAAACTTACAAAAGAAAACTATGTTTGCATATTTTTATGTCTAATGACCATCAAGTGTATTGATATTACTTAAAATATGTCTACTGCAGTAGCCTATTAATCTAATACTATGATAAAGATTTAAAATTAGCCAATAAACCACTGCTTGTCGCCCAAAATATGAAGTTATATATGACATGAATAAGACCTCAGTATATTATTGTATATTTTGATATCTGAACCGTTCTATATGTGCCAAAAGTAGTTTAACCTCAATGTTTTTTTTGGTCATAACTACAAATATGCTTCTTGAGCTTTTCTCTTGAGAAGGGTGAGGTGTATACTACTATTCTAATTAGTACGTGTATTTTCTCTTCTCATTTCTAGTGGGGATCGTGTTTACTTTAAAATCCTTTATTGCCCTGAATCATCTTATCAGTAGTTCAGTACCATAATTACCTTAATCATTTTCATTAATGAGATGAACTTTTACCCCCAAAATCTCATTCACATTTTTTTCAACACACCGATGGGATTTTGTTACTCTGACATAGATGATTACGAGATTGAAGTGAGTCTTTTACTAAATTAGGTATAATTGCATAAGCAATCCAAACCTAAATTTTTGAAACAATGAATCGGTGCATAAAAGCAAACTTCTAATGAAGAAAGAAAGTAACTATTTTTACTCATTTGAAGTCAGGGTGCAGCTTGAATAGGGTCAACAAACTCAATCTGTCTCTATATATAAATTACGAAGCCTGCACCATAACATTGTGCTTAGTTTGAATTTTGACAGGAAAAGTTCCCATTATATAAAATTTGGTGAATGATGCCAACTTTCAATGAAACTTATTGTCCTTTCATTCTGTAATCATCAAGTTTACAATGAGATGAAGCTAACCAAACTTATATTTTTGGTGACAGGTTAGTTGAAGCACACATTTTTTCTTTTGTTGTTGGAAGAGCCTTTGTAACAGATGTGGAGAAGTTGAGAATCTATAGCAAAGGAAGATCTTTGCTTGTCAGAGATGTAATCAATTTCTTCTCAGAAACAAAGGTCTTCTCTCCTCCCAGCTTCTGGTCCACTGCGTTTTCCAAACATGCTTGAACTTTCATAATGATAAAGGTTCTGTACTCATAAGTTTTCTCCTATCTGCAGGATGGTATCAGTTCTGGTTCAAATTTATTATTTGCTGTAGAAATTTTGGTGACAGGGGTATGTTCTTATGGTTCTTATTAATTTGGAGGCTTTTTTTTTTTGTAATTTTTATACTGGTTTACTTATTAGACGGAGTTGGGCTTATATTCTGCTTCATCATATTGCTCATTTAATCATCTTTTTTAATATCAAAATAACCATTGTTTTATGAAGCAGTCTATGCTACCACATATTTGCCTGCATATGCAGATGCAGGTTGGTGACCACACAACATCGGGGCTTGGTTGTATAGTGAGACACCTGGCACAAGTTGCTTGCATATGCAGCCTTGGCACACACGAATTGTGATGACAATGCTTTGTTGTCTGATAAGCCACTTCTTAGAGAAAAAAATGATTTTTGAATGCCTTTTTGAATATTAAAAGCTTATATATAATATCTTTTTAATTGAAATGAGCTCTTCATAGATTTGTTCATGTCAGCATGCCTGAAATTTGGTACAATTTGTAGGGAAATTTTATTATTTTTTTAAAGCTTAAAATGCTATACTATATTAAAATGGACTCTCAAAAAAGTGTGTAGTGGATATTTCAATTTTATTTTTTCTTATTTTCCATTTTTTGTTTCTCTTTTTTGTTATTTTCATCTACATTTTTGTATTTTATTAATTTAAATATTGTTAAAATACACAAGCATCCACATATGGACCCATGTATTGCATATGCACTGTGCTGTATTTTGACCACCCACAAACTTGCTTTTTAAAAACTTGAATAAAAATAAAGAAAATAAATGTAATATTCTCCTAACATTTGCACCAGTTATTTGTTTCATTGTTTCAAATTCTAGCGGGTCATCCTATGGGATGCTGCAATGGTTGCCATCCTAAGTATCAAGATAAGATTGTTCAGCCATTATTTCAATGTCTCAATTGGTGCACCTTGAGACATCCTCCATTTGAAGTGTTGGGACAGGCCGGGATGGTAGCATATTCTATTCCATGAAAAACTGAAACAGCTCCGTCTCACGGGATTTAAAATTTTGATTTGTTTTGTGCATGGAAGTACTCTATTAAGTCTTTTGGGAGCATAAAATATGTTTCCTGAATGTTCAGCAGCTTCCTGATAGTAAAAAGAGAAATACATCCTGATTTCTGTTGCACCATGACATTGGGTTTTATTCGATGTTATTGAACTGCAGTTCATATGAGGCTTAATTATTGTGTTTTGACGTGCATTTAGTGCTCTGATATGCTATTCTTGATATTTTCTTTCAAATTTTCTTTTATGTTTTAGTCAAATGATGCATGCAGCAGATCAGTCGCTTTTAAGGATGCATTCTGCACACCTAGACACAGCTGTATGAATGTCACACAAGCAGGGTCACATCAAACCACAGTCCATATTGTAATTGTATCTTTGACTCCTGTCATACATAGTGCAAATATTCTGTGCACCATTCATGAGTTATCAGTTTATAAGCTTCAAATATGAATGAAGCAGGATGTTTAATCAACAATTTTAGGAAATCTCTTTTGTTGTATGTTGACTGCAAGTGATATTCTGATAGTTGTCCAAAAAGTGATGAGTGTATATGTAATGCTAATTTGCTTCTTGTTTCATTTTCTTTCTGCACTATATTAGAGTGCTGAAGCATAAACAGATCTCTTTATCATTTTTGATACTCTATTTTTCTGTTTGGAATTTGGTCCAAGTGACTTGTATATGTGGTTTGACTGGTGAAAGTTTCAAGGAGAAAAGAATATGGTCCAGCAGCTCATATGTTAGGAATTGACTTCTCTACTGGCACAAGTTACAATGAAAACAGTCATAGATACCCCATTAGTTGCATGAGCACTACCTCACATGGACAAGCACACAAATGAGGAAAAAGGAATTATAAATTAATACTGCATTCTTCTTTGATCCACAGCCAATTGATAAGCAACCTCTGTTGGATTCTGGCATTCTATGCTGTCTTATTCATATCCTCAATGCACTTCTGAACCCTGATCAGTCTAGCCAAAGACAAGCTGGTGTAAGCCTAGAAGAATCAAATTCAACAACTGAGAGGAGTATGGATGGTGATGCTATACAAGTGCGGCGGCTTGAGGTATCATCATCTTTGCGATCATTCGAACTCAAATGCTACTGATTTGCTTTTTAAAGTTATACTGACTAGAATTGAGCATGTGGGATGCACATGCAGTGCATCTATGGTGTGATTCTATCAGAAAGTTCTTTAAAGAAAAATCGAGCAAGCAATTTTTTGGTTCTCCATAGTTCCATAGAATCAGGTTATGCAAAACGAAGATTTTCATCATTATTTACAATGTGATATATTATTTTTTTTGGATAGTATTTTTTTTAAATATGTTAAAAGGATCGATAATAGCATTTATAAGATAGAAGGACTCTGTTTTGATTTTCTTTGAGATGAAATAATTAAAAAGTATGAGAGGACTGGGCCCCTACAAATCTGTTGTATTCATTTTTTCAACCAGTCCATGATAGCTGAGTGGTATATTCCACTGGTAGATTGTGCTATTCTTTTTTTCTGTGTTTTGAAACTTAGATGAGAAGGAAACAAAATGTTTGTGGCTTGAAACTCTGAGTCCCACACAAAATTTCACAGCTTCAGGAAACCTAGATGTGAGAGGCCTTTGCAGCTTTAGGCTGTAATGGGGCGGGCTTCAGAGCCTTTCACATTATATATCAGTATACTATTTGTCACTGATCACTATCTAAGGAAAAAAAACTTTAGCTCTCTGCTGTACTGATATTGTTGATATCTTTAGTGTTAGTGGATGTTCTCATGATGTTCATGAACTTTTGTGGACCATCAATTGTTTTATGGGTATGTCTGAATTCTGAAGCCTTACAATGCATAGGATTTGTAAGGTAGTGGTAAATTCTTGGATGAATTTTTTTGACAAGGTTGCCTGATATTTCATCTTGTTCACCTTGTCATGGAACTTGTTTTGGTTTTTGAAAAGGTTAATGTCCCTCTGTGTTATTGAATACAACCTGATTGCATTGTGATGCATGATTATGTTAGTTTGCTGTTGATAGATATTTTTTTTGAAATTTTATCAAGTGCAAGTTTGATTCCATTTTTAGTTTGGAGGCACTGTCTACTAATTTGGCTAATTTGATCTACTACTTGAAGTTGCATCTTTACCATGGATTTTCTCTAATGTTCTTTGGTCCAACACTCTCTCTTCTTTTTCTCTAACAAAGAAGGCTGGTCCGATGGCTATATGCTTTTCTTCACCACTCCTCTCACATAATTGTGGAAATAGAGCTTTACTTTCATGCAAAGCTGTTAGGGCCATTTTGAGGCTTTGATTGATGCCTATAAGTAGTCCACTTCTTAGACATGCATATGTTTTGATGTTTTTCAAAGCCTAAATGGTTGGCAGGTTTTTTTTTATTTTTGGGTACAAATAATTGGTTTTTATTGAATGAAGTTGGGAGTCCTGTGCAAGTTTTGCAATCTCATTGCTAGAGCCTATACAGATATCATATTAATACAGTGTTGGTATGTTCGATACAGTAGTTTTTTCAGTGTGTTGACACTTGATAAGCCCTCTGCGATAAGTAATTGTTCAGTATCAGTACGGATTGGTATGTCCTATATGTGAGTTGCTTTGGTGTGCCAACGGTTAGTACGTTCCTCGTACCAAGTATTAGGTTGATATTGAAATAGTACAATATGCTTGGTACAAGATGGTACACATTAGTAAGGTTTTGAAACTTGTGGGACAGGACCATTTTTCTATAGAATGAGATGTGCCGCCATCTTGTACTATCCCAATATTTGGGATGGGGGATATCCAAAGACATGCTGATCGGGACTTGGGATGATGGTGGAATGGTCTCGTCCTGAAACTTGGGATAGTAAGTTGTTCCAATGTCCCGCAGGTTGTCCTGTCGGGATTTGAAATCAGGCATGTTGATATGGTAAACCTTGTTCTTGTGTATGCTATCCAATAGAAAACTGCTACTCTATTGGGACTTGTTTCATAATTTTCTTTTGTCATTTTCGTTTTTCTGAGCTTCATTTGGATTTAAAGGTTTTTCCTTGCTTGGATGCTTGCAAATAGTAAAAGTTGATTTATATGAATTTTGCTCTATCTTTGAAAATTATGAGTCAGTTGGGTCCTCCTTCCTTGTGCATGCACACAAAGATAGATCTGCAAGCCTGTAGTTGCATGCAAACCTGATTGGTGCAAAATATGGGTGGGTTTTCTTCAAAATTTGAAGGATTAGTCATGATTTACATCATCTGAAGTTCCAAAAAAAACTAGAAGTTTAATTTTTGCAATGTTTCCCACCTACTGCATATATGTGGTGGGTCCTTCATCAAAATTTGAAGCATCAGTCAGGACATACATTGTCCAAAATTCCGGAAAACTAAAAGTTCAATGTTTGGGATGTTCCTTACCTATGGATGGTTTAATGATGAGATACATAATTTATTCAATTTATGATTAGGAAGTTTGTATATGAAACTTTGGTCCACGTGTGATCTAAAATGTGTAGTAGATTGATCAGCTGTCTGGATTTTCACTTTATATGGCAAATCTTGCATTTTGTCTTCTTAGTGCTAATAGTTCTATCTGTTTAGTTTCCATTGGGTGCTTATGCAAGAAACAAGGATTCGAGTGCTAGCGGCATGTGGTGTGCTGTCCAGTGGCCAGCATGGCACAGGAAATGTGCTTTTCTGACATATAACATGTGTTGGAACAGTAGGCTGCATGGTGCTGGCATTTAATTTTAGTTTAGGATTGCTTTTTCTTTTTAGATTTTATGTTTTAAGCATCTTTCTAGTCAAGCATAGCTTTGTCCATTAAGAAATTATCTTAAGCCCCTATATGTTGTTATAAATCAAAGATGTTTATATGAATGCATGCTGACTGCCATACAGTGTGGCTTTAAGCTAATGCGACATCTAAACAGTGTACTAATATTAATTTAATGACAATCCTTAATAAAAGTAGAAAGTAATCATTCATAAAATTTTGGATGAAAAGTTGTGGGACTAAGAGATGCCTCTTTTATTGGAGCTTCAGATCTCGGCAATATTTGGATATAACGTAATTTATGAGTTTAAGATTTGGGAATTCTGTAACATTTATGAGTCATCATTTTGATCCAATCTTTAAAATCCAAACCCCTAAAAGCCCTGAATTTCTTCTTGAATGGGAAAACTGACTACATTTTTTTAATGGAGTTCAAGCTTTTGACTATTTTTGTTGAATTGAAATGGGTTTAGTTCCTTGTTTACACGTAATAACTCTATTAATGAGCTATCTTAAATGGTATTCATTGATAAGTCCTTTTTATCAATTATGGCTTTGCTAAGTCATAGATTACACACCTCCCTGGCAATGAAATGATGGAGAAAAAAAACCTTTTGGGCTTGAAATAAGCAGTACTTAGCTGTGTTGATTCTTGCCAGATGCCAGTGATACCTTGAGGTTCACCACTGGCTGACAGGTCTTTATAGCATGTATTTGCCCAGCATAGGTCTAGCTTTGCACCTGCCATTTGGCATTTCTGGTACGTTCCGTGGTATGAAATCCCAAAATTTGTTCTTTCTCCTTTTCTTTAGTATTTTAAGCGTTGTTGATGACGATCAATGATCTGTGTTGTTTTATGAGTGATGAAGATTTGACTCCATATTTCTATGTTAAGTTCCCATCAACATTAAAGTTATCATTTTGCATACTATGGTATATTAAAATCATTGATTCAAGCCATAAAAACCTATCTGGTTTCATTAAAAAGTCCAAAAATGTCTCTTTGATGGCATTTAACTCGGTGACATTTTTGCAGTTGCTACCTCCCTTAAACAAATAACATGTGTCTTTGGACAAAGGTCTCTTCATCAATATGGTTGAATCCAGTAATTAACACTGTGAAGTGTGAAACATATGTATCCTAGTCCGTTGTAACATCACCTACCAGCTAGCCAATATCAATTCAGTTTCAGGGGAACATTCAATATCAATTCAGTTTCAGTGGAACATTCTTTCTGTAAGTAGAGAATAATAACTAGTGTTGTCACTATTTTAATATTTATCTCTCAGACGTGAGAAGGAACTCTATTTCTTCTTGCTAGTGGAAGTTGTTGGCCCTTCCACCTTCAGGATGTTGTGCTTAATCAGGTGGTTTAAATTCTGCAAATGTTCATTATAACATTTTCTGGTCATAGATAAAATATGTTGAAATGTGCTTAGTCTGTTGCCTTAGAGGGAACTGCATTGTTGGGTACATATCTTGATTAGTTTCACGAAAGCAACAATTGCAGGAACTTGGTGGTTTGGTGCCAATAACTGCTCAAATTATTTTTTATTGTGTCACTCTTAGGTGTTTTGCTCAGGGTTCACTGTATTGGTGTGTACTGCCCTGTACTGAGAATATCATACCATACTGATACACAGGATACGGTGTGTACCTATTCTTGGCATGCCAAACTAACTCCATACCAGGCTTATATTGAATGGTGCCAGCATAGTACTTTATTGAGGTTGTGAATCTTGGTTTTTCTTGTTTCTGTTTACTTATATTGGCATTGCTTATAATGTAGGGCCTGGCACATCAGGTAGAGTGATGACATTTTTGGGTACCTAGGAACTGCTGATATTTTGGGCACTAAATTTTAGTTGAGTCCTTTAATTTTAATGTTTCTTTTGGCTACTAGGGGAATAGGGGTTTGAGTATCTATGATTATCCAAAGAGGTGGCACTTCAGTGAAGATTGTGTTAGTAAATATAGGAGGGGCGGTGGCAAGAAGCTAGGTGTTGTCTTGTGATAAGCCTTTTTGGGAAAAAAGAATCATAAGAAACTCATCTTAAATGAGTGGTAACATATGCATAGATGTAGCATTTTATGATGACATGAAATTTGGTGCAGTTAATATGTCCGCATACACTCTTCTTGTACAACCTGGATTGGGAGGAAAAAAAAGTGAGATCTACAACCTGGATTGGGAGGAAAAAAAAGTGAGATCCTGGACAAATATGTCTGGCTATGTTGGAGAGAATTTGGGAAAGGAAAGCTTGAAAATGAACCATAACTATTTTGTTATCACCAAAGACTCAAATTTCAGTATAATGAGGACTCATACACCTTGCCTCTATTCTGTCTTTCTCTTCAAAGAGGTAAGTTTTGGTCCTTTAGGTTCAAATTATCTGATTTATCTGATCCATTTAGCAAGGGGGCTGTACGTACCATCCAATGCTTCTGGCATTTGACATACACAGAACACTGTAGTAACTGCCTTCACGCAATTAGTGTCTTATCGCTATATTTTCAAGTCTTACTAAAATGAAAACTCTCTGCAAATTAATCTTTACTTTTGCAATTGCACGTAGATTTTGTTCTACTGGAATCATCTGTGGTAGTCTCCATTTCTTCTCATGTTGACTAATCTTGGTATACTTAGTTATGATATTATGTGTGGAATCTTGGTTTGACTAACTTTTGGTATTGCTTTCCATACAGATTGAGGGAAGCGTAGTGCATATTATGAAGGCATTAGCAAGCTATCCTTCAGCTGCTCTGAGTTTGATAGAAGATGATTCACTTCAGCTTCTGTTTCATATGGTTGCAAATGGTTCTTTGAATGTATTCGCTCAGTTTAAAGAGGGTCTTGTTCCTTTGCATACCATTCAACTTCATCGACATGCTATGCAGGTTTTTTATTCCACACATATTTAACAGCAACTTCTTTGAATTTAACAAGAAACTTGAATCACATCTCAACTTTCTAATACATTTCCTTTGATTATAACACAGATACTTAGCCTTCTTCTTGTCAATGACAATGGAAGCACAGCAAAATATATACACAAACATCATTTGGTATCTTTCCCTCCTTTGAATTTCTCATGCCTCATTCATACTATGGCTGATCTTTTTAGCATATTTTGCAGCACAGTTTATTGCTTATGGAGCTCAATCATTGTATTATATCCTAGATGAGCTTTTATCTAGCTTTAAATAGTAAGCATTACTGTGTTATATAAGATTGGAACATAACTTTAAAGCTACATTTACTGGATTTTTTTTTTTTTTAGCTTTACACCCCTCATATGTAAGTTGAGGTTATGATTTTCAAGATTGTTATAATGATGTAAGGTTCGTCATAACGGGAACTGATACTGTTTCGGTACCGGACTAGTATGGTTCGGTATGGGGCATATTGTACCAAACTAGTATCATGCCGGCTAAGTGCTTTAGGGGGCCTAACCTATGAACTGCTCTGAACTGGGCAATTTGGTTCGGTTTGGTTTGGGGCGGTTCGATTCGGTAAATTCGGTTCTCTCTTTGTATCGAACCAAGGTCGAATCGTCCCGGTTACGGGTTGGCTCTGTTCGATTCATCCCGAATTGCCCGGTTTGGCACAGTTTGGCATACCATGTGTAGAACTGATGTAGAACTAGTAGAGAAGGAAAGTAATTAGAGGAAGAAAGAGGAAATTCAGGGCAAAGAGGAGGAAAGATAGAGAAGAGAGGAGGGGGAAAGAGAGAAAGAGAAAGAGAAAGAAATCTTAGAAGGGCTGAAAACATTGGTAATTTTCTAATTTATCTGGCTGAACTTCTCTTTTACAGTTGCAATAAGAAGTCTTTTAAAGGCACAATGCTAAGTAACAAGTTCCTACGATAAAACTAGCTTAAATGTAAAATAAGTCCCAAACACACACGGTTAAAAGATAGGTACCTAGGAAAAGACTATCTTACATGCAGAGTAATTTTCAAGTTTTGAAAAAAATAGCACATAAATGCTAATATATAATTCCTAGCTTCTGGAATTTGCGTCTGAAATAAGTTCCTTTAAAAATTTGGCTGAGCCTCCATCACATAAGCTGCCACCTAGTTGATCTTGCCTAGATGCTGGGACATTGCCTAGGCACTTGGCATTTTTCTAGGCTGCTAGGCGGGGTGGCCTCCTGGTTGCCTATCAAATGCTTTGTTACTAGGTGGACACCTAATTTTGAATCTATCAAACACTTGCCATCTTTCTACATATCTCTTATGAAGATGTGCCTACTATCTAGTAATTTATGGTATAGTTAAAAAGTTTTGGAGTGTAAATATCAAATCACTTTAAAATTTCTTAACTTAAAATTGCAACCATTTAATTTGGGTCTTCCCTCATCTAATAGAATACAAGGCTTCCATTAAGCTGTGCTTTCTTTATCTAAACCTTCCTCTCCAATATGGGTGGTGGGTCTAGGGCAGTGAACAGGAGAAAGGGGGAAGGCCAGAGATTAGGACTATTATATTTGTCATAATTTGATTATACAAGTCTAGCATACTAATTTTGATGGATTTTTAACTCTAAGCACCCACATGGCTGCTTAGGTGTTACAACTAGGCATTTAAGGGGGCCACGGCATTGCAGGATTGCCAAAGCATTTTGACAGCATTGGTGATTTTCGATAACCAGTGAACATGAAGAAATTTTCACATAGCATATATGTAGAGAAGTTATATCATGTTGAATCTGTAATTTATGAATACAAGATCATATTTGCAATTTTGTTTTGTGAAAGTTTTTGTCCTGGTACTGTATTACCTTTTTTTTTTTCTAAATGTTGTTTAGCTTCTTTGACACTTCTAAGGTGTAGGTACTATTAGACCATCTGATCAGTTATCAAGTTTCTATTGATCATGTCAATTAATATCAGCTACTTGGAAAAAGGTGATTCAACCATATCTTTAACTGGTGAGCTGGATTCTATATATATGGAAGTCCATGTTATGGATCAAAGCATAATCCATGAAGGTTTGATAACTTCCCTCCAACACCCACTTATCTTAATAAGATTTAGATGAATCGTCTAGATTTTAGAAGGCAAGGTAGGATATAGGGGGACTTATTTCATTGTTGAGTACAGATTACAAGTCAAAGAGCGGAATGGTCATATAATTATAACTAATGAAACGGTAGGATTGCCGTTTCTTGATTTCTGCATTAGTCAGGGAGAAGAGTTTTCTTTCCTGCATCATAATCAGATCTGAGGAACCAACATGAAACAGATGGAAACCATTGAAACTGTATAATGTTAATGTGCAAGATAGGACAGTGATTAATCAATTGTATGAATAGGAACATGTGAGATGCATGTGGTTTGTTTTAGAGGAACATTTGACTAAAGATTGAGCAAACATGAATGCGGATGAATAACTCCAAAAAGTCCTGGTCCATGGCCCAATACCTTTGCTTATAGGAGGCTTGCCACTCAGGCATGTTACTGTTCACTCCTTAATAGGAACTAAGGGGGCATTTGGTATGCGATGATCCACCCAGGATCACTAGTGATCTGAGTGGAGGTAATGAGATCACTGTGTTTAGTTATATTCCAGTGATTCTATATGGTAGTGATTTTAAATCACCTCCATCTCTACAATCATCGCTCTAAGATAGTGATCTTGAATTGAGATTTATATTCCAAAATACCTCTAATCTATAGAAAAAGGACATTTAGTATTATTTTTATATTAATATAGTATAATTTAGTATTATAAGATATTATTATAATATAATATAATATTGTATTATTATATCATAATATAATATAATATATGATATAATATAATATTATAATATTTTATTATAAAATAGTATTATAATTTAATCTAAATATTATAATAATAAAAAATATGAAATAATGATAAAGTATCATGGTGGTTGCAAAATATATCAGGAATAATTTTTGTATCACATGGTTAATAATCTTAGATTTTCGTGGCATAGCAAACAGATTAATCATGGATATTTGGAAATCTTTAATCATTGGGGCATAGCATACCAAATGGAATGATCTTAGATTATCAGGGAATAAATCATTGTAGGATAAGGATCGCTAGTGATTAAAGGTCATTGTGGTGCTCCCATTTGGGTTACTGGATGCACCCTAAGGGGGTGTTTGTTGTATGGGGTGATCTATTTAGGATCATTGGTGATTTGGATGGAGGTGTTATAATCATCATATTTGATTGCATCTCAGTGATCTCACATGTTAGTGATCCTAAATCATCCTCACCTCTAGAATCGCTGGTCGGACTAGTGATCCTATATCTTTTCTTGAGAATAGATACCAAGATCACCTCAAGGTAGTGATATTGGATTGAGATTTGGGGACTAAAATGATTCTTGTTTATGGAAAAAAAAAAAGGATGCTGAAAGCCAATATTATTTTCATATTAATATAATATAATTTTGTATTATAAGAAAATATTATAATAATATGGTATAATATTATAATAATAATTGTAATATGATATAATTAAAATAATAATATAATATATTGTAATAATATTAGAATTTAATATAAATACTACAATAAATAATATGAAATAATAATAAAGTATCCTAATAATTACAAAATATAATGGAAGTAGTTTTGGTATTTACACAATCATTGATTTTAGATTCCCATAGCATACTAAACATATTAATTATGGGCATATGGAAATCTTTAATTTTACTATAATGGCATACCAAATGTCTTAATCTTAGATCATTAAGGATCAAACCAGTAGTGATCTAAGATCATTGTGGTGATTCCATTTGGGTTACCAAATGCTCCAAATTGTGATTAAGTTTAAAAACCTGTATCCATAAAAGATGGGATCAAGGTTTGCTAAATCGTCCTGACAGCTTGTACCGGCGGATGACTGGTTCAGTATGGTACCGTACGCACCATACCGAACTGCAAGGAATTGAGGAAGGGTGACAATGGCAAGTAAGCCACTGAGAGAGGAGAGAGAGAGAGAGAGAGAGAGAGAGAGAGAGAGAGCAGGGAGAGATATACCTTCGGCGATCGATAAAGAGGACTGCGGCAGGCGATGGGCGGGGGTTGCGATGGGCAAAGAGGGTGACCAATGAAGAGACTAGTGATGGTGAGGGCTGCGACAGGCGAAGATGATGACAAGTGACATGGGGAGAAGAGGATTAGGGTTTTGTTTATGTAGGAGAGACATAGAGGCGAATTGACGACAGATCGTTTTATATGTAATAAACGGGTCAAATGTATTTGAACAAGAACCTGTGGCCATGCAAACCCATGCCCACGTACCAATTCGAAATGCTGAACCGATCAGGTTTCTGGTCAGTCTGGTTTGGTACGTTCCGAATCAACCGGTTCAGGACAGTTCAACAGACCGAGGGTGGGAATATATATCTCAGCATTGTGGACAGTGCAGTATGATGTATTGGATGGAGAGAGAGTTCCATGTCCCAAGACCGTTACTTGTGATAGGCCACTGCAAAACCTTAAAAAGAAAATCAGGGGAGTCTGGCTACAATACTCTCTACCATCATGTAAGATAGGTAAGCTCTTGCTAACCTTTCTTTGATCTAAGAATGTAAGGTTCGAAGTAAACTACTCATTTTATTGGTAACTAAATTATAAAATGCTAAAAGAATAAACCACCAGCACAAAGATATGACTATTTTTGGAGTATAATCCTGTAGATCTCAACCATCCAATTCATCATCTTGTCTTTTGTGATGATCCCACACTAAATTCATGTATTAAGTGCACTAGGCATTTAGGCTTCAAGAAGAAATTTTTAGTAACATTTTGCAAAATAAAACATCCATTTTCTTAATTGTCCTTGAATACTCATTTCAATATATTCCATAAAAACTCTTGAATGTTTATATGTACATACCTACATATACACAGAGACATGCATGCTAGCATGCCTAGTGATGTTTTCTATGTGCTTGTATGTATGTTTTGTTTGTCTGCATGCATAGATGTGCTACAACTTTTTGACATTAGATGTGCTTCGATGTTTGTGCTTCTATTAGACTTTGGTTTGGTGCATGCCTCATCACTTTACTTGCATTGTACCCTCAAGACACCAATCTTGGTGCACATCAATGGCCAAAAATTGGTAAACGTGCTACTAAAGATTTAATTTGAAGTGTGTAGTACAACTTGTATGTACACATGTTTCTGGTTTTCAAATGCTTGCATATTTGTTGCATATGAACTGTTTTTTTAATAAATATAATTTTGTTGTTTAGTTGGAACAATGGGGCATGGAAAAAAGGAGGAGGGGGGGAGCGCTGGTGGGGAGAGGCACTGGGCCGCTAGCTGCCTCTAGATGAGGCTTTATGGTATTGGTGTTGAGAGATGAAACACATTATCAAAGTGTGGATCAAATCTCTATATGTACATCTGTACAATAACCATTACAAAAAAGTGCTGTGTCATAATGATATCTAGTGTCACATATGCATATGTATTATATCCATTTTAGACTTATATAGTGATAAGGGCCATGTTATGTTGCATGATATGTCTTAATGATATCTAGGGACTGAAATACTAAATTCTAGCTTGTGTTTTTGGGTAAGGTCATGGGTTGTTACAATGGAGGAAGCATGAGTAGGCAAAAGATAATTTCGCTGTACTGTCATGAGGTATGAAAATACGAAGGGTTACTGACAAAGAGCGCTGTATTTAAGAGTTATTAATTTGACAATGGCTTAAATTAATAGGGGTAGAACTTGTATGAGTTTGGAAAAGCTAATTCTGTCTATGCATATAGCCATGAGCAGTCATAAAAACTGACCAAATAACTGGGTTAAGAGCTATTTGTTATGATTGTAGTTCTGTTCTCAAAACAAGTGGCACCGCATTCAGATACTTAGGACCTTAAAAAATGTTCTGGATTTTCCTTTCATCTTATGGTTTATATTAGTATTTTCTGATAAGGATTGTACGAATGGCGAAGATTACCTTTTACATTGTTATTTTCTAATCACTTGTTCATTTCCATACATCTCCTCATGTTATTTGTATCAATCTTAAAATGTGCCTTCTTTTCTATTTTTCCCATCTCATCAGGTTCTTTACTGATCTTTTGTTTAGGTAAAAATCCTTTTAATGGCTGTGAAAGATTTCGATTCTGAGAATGGTGATTCTGCTTACACCATGGGCATAGTAGATTTACTACTTGAATGCGTTGAGCTGTCATACAGACCTGGTAAATATCATCTGATGTTTCCTCTTTTGTTATATAAGTTTCTACATTTATCTTCATTCTATAACCTGTGGAGTTTGAAATATGAGTCAGATTTAAATTCTCTAAAATATAAAAAACTATGTCCTTTGCACCAATTGTTAGGAAGGATTTATCTTGATGTAGCATTCTAAATGTTTTGCTTGTAGAGGCTGGTCCTGTCAGACTCAGGGAAGATATTCATAATGCCCATGGCTATCACTTTCTTGTTCAGTTTGCATTAAAGCTATCCAGCTTGCAGAAGAATCAGGTTGTTCAATCTACTAGTTCAAAATCAGCAGCTCAAGAGACGTCTGAACTGGATGGTGCTGAAGAAAGCAGAGGGGATAGCTCATCGTTCCAACTTTCACCAGCACTTTCCAGGCTTCTCGATGTTCTTGTCAATCTTGCACAAACAGGTCCTATCGAAACTGTTGGTGGGAGCACTTCAAAATCTAACTATAGCAAGCCTGCAGGCCATGGCAGAAGCCATACATCTTCTGCTGATAAGCTCACTGATGAGATCTGGGAAAAAAGTAATGCTAAGATTAAAGATCTTGAAGCTATTCAGATGCTGCAAGATATATTTCTGAAGGCGGACAATGTTGAACTGCAGGCAGAGGTGTTGAATAGAATGTTTAAAATATTTTCATGCCATCTTGAGAATTACAAATTGTGCCAACAGCTGAGGACAGTGCCTCTCTTCATCCTAAATATGGCAGGGTTTCCTACATCGTTGCAGGAAATCATTCTGAAAATATTAGAATATGCTGTAACTGTTGTAAACTGTATTCCTGAACAAGAATTGCTTTCACTTTGCTGCTTATTACAGCAACCAATTACTACTAGCCTGAAGCATACAATTCTTGCTTTCTTTGTGAAGCTTCTATCTTTTGATCAGCAGTATAAGAAAGTTCTGAGGGAAGTAGGTGTTCTGGAGGTTCTGTTGGATGATCTGAAGCAGCACAAGTTTTTCTCTGGCGTAGAGCAGCAAAATAAGACTCCTGGAAGTTCAGAGGGAAACTTCACTTCAAATAGCTTTAAGAAACACATGGACAACAAAGATGTGATTATTTCTTCACCCAAATTAGCAGGTCCTGGTTCTGGGAAGTTTCCTATATTTGAAGATGAGGGCACAATTTCTGTAGCATGGGATTGTCTTTTCTCCTTACTCAAGAGAGCTGAAGCTAACCAACTATCATTCAGATCATCTAATGGGGTCAGCATCATCCTTCCATTTTTGGTATCAGATAGCCATCGTTCTGGGGTTCTTCGGTTATTATCATGTCTAATTATTGAAGATGCTCTTCAGGTTTGTATGCATATGTGATTTTCCTGTATACAAATGAATGGTTTTTTCAACTGGTATTTTTTCTTCTTATTTGTCCTGACTCGAATTGTGTCATAATCTATAACCTTGATCTCACATCTGTAGAAGTGTTTCAGTAAAACTAGATGGTGCCAATTCTTTTCCTCCCATAGATGACATCCTTTTTGTTCCTGCCAGGCTCATCCAGAAGAATTAGGGGCACTAATTGAGATTCTAAAGAGTGGGATGGTCTCGAGTGTTTTGGGATCTCAATACAAACTTCAAAATGATGCAAAATGTGATACTTTGGGTGCATTATGGCGTATCCTAGGGTCAAATACTTCAGCACAGCGGGTTTTTGGAGAAGCCACTGGATTTTCCCTTTTGTTGACAACGTTGCATAGTTTTCAAAGTGGTGAACAGGCAGACAATGAAATGTCTTTATTGGCTCATATGAAGGTTTTCAGTTTTCTCATGCGAGCTGTAACAGCTGGAGTGTGCAACAATGCCATCAATCGATCGAGGCTGCACACAATCATGTCATCGCAAACCTTTTATGATCTTCTGTGTGAGTCTGGTTTGCTTTCTGTGGATTGTGAAAAACAAGTTATTCAGTTGCTCTTGGAACTTGCACTTGAGATTGTTCTTCCACCATCAACTGTTCTACCAACTGAGAGAGCTTCTTCATCTGAAACATTTGAGGACGAGTCATGTTTTATTTCAAGTGCCTTACTTGGTTCATCTAGGCTTGATAGAGAGCGGATATATAATGCAAGCGCTGTGGGTGTGCTAATTCATTCTTTATTACTCTTTACTCCAAAAGTGCAGCTGGATATACTAAAGTTCATTGAGAAGCTAGCCCATGCTGGCCCCTTCAATCAAGAGAATTTGACTTCTGTTGGTAAGCAGCAAATACTCCCATCACATGACTCAGTTTTTTATGCAGGATAATTACTATCCATCTCTCATTTGTCTTTCTGCCTTTAGGATGTGTTGGCCTTCTACTGGAGACAATCAACCCATTTCTGGAAGGCTCATCTCCATTACTTACTCATGCATTAAGGATTGTGGAGGTCCTAGGAGCATACAAGTTGGTTCTATGCTTAATATGTCTAGATATTATGCCTAAAGAAAATATATTGTGCCATTAGTTACTTGTGTCTGTTTACTAGATATTTATTTCCAATTGTAATAACATATGCTTTGATAGCAGGCTGTCTTCTTCAGAGCTTCGAGTGCTTGTAAGATGCATTCTTCAGCTAAAAGTGAAAAATTCAGGCCATCTCCTTGTTGATATGATGGAGAAGTTAATTCACATGGAAGATATGAGGTCGGAGAATGTTTCTCTAGCTCCTTTTGTTGAGATGGACATGAGCAAATATGGTTATGCATCTATTCAGGTGTCTTTAGGAGAAAGAACATGGCCTCCTGCTGCTGGGTATTCTTTTGTCTGTTGGTTTCAGTATCGAAATTTCTTGAAAAGTCAAGTTAAAGAATCAGAACAGCTATCCAAGGCTGGTTCAGGGAGGAGGAACACTTCCAGTGGACAAGTATTGCGTATATTTTCTGTTGGTGCAGTGGATGATGCCAACACAATTTATGCAGAACTCTACCTCCAAGATAATGGTGTCTTAACTCTTGCAACAAGCAACTCTTGCTCACTGTCATTTCCTGGCATAGAAGTGGAAGAAGAACGGTGGCATCACCTTGCAGTTGTCCATAGCAAGCCGAATGCATTAGCTGGACTCTTCCAAGCCAGTGTAGCATATCTTTATCTTAATGGAAAGCTAATACACACAGGAAAGCTTGGATACTCACCATCTCCAGTTGGTAAATCATTGCAAGTTACTGTTGGTACACCAAATGCTCGTGCAAAAATTACTGAGCTATCATGGAGGCTTCGTTGTTGTTATCTCTTTGAGGAAGTGCTCTCATCAGGCAGCATTTTTTTCATGTATATTCTTGGTAGAGGATATAGGGGGCTCTTCCAGGATACTGATCTTTTAAGGTTTGTCCCAAACAAGGCTTGTGGTGGGGGTAGTATGGCAATCCTGGATTCATTGGAAGCTGAGTTGCCTGTGGCTTCAAATGTGCAGCGGGTTGATGGTTCTAGCAAACAAGCAATAACTAAAGCAGATGGCAGTGGGATTGTTTGGGATTTGGAAAGATTAATAAATCTTTCTTTACAGCTCTCTGGAAAGAAACTCATATTTGCATTTGATGGAACATCTTCAGAAGCTTTTCGGGCATCTGGGACATTGTCGTTGCTCAATCTTGTTGATCCAATGTCAGCTGCTGCTTCCCCTATTGGTGGTGTGTAGGCCCTGAACTCCATTTAATCTTATGGCATCATAATTTCTTTTCTGGAACATGTAAAAGCTAATGCCTCATTCCTTGATTTGCAGGTATACCACGCTATGGCCGTTTTAACGGTGATATTTACATCTGCAATCAATGTGCAATTGGAGATTCTGTTCGCACGGTTGGTGGAATGGCTGTTGTGCTTGCTCTTGTTGAAGCTGCTGAAACTAGGAACATGCTGCACATGGCACTTGAGTTACTCGCATGTTCACTTAACCAGAGTCCTCAGAATGTGAAGGACATGCAAGCCTTGAGAGGGTACCATCTTCTTGCACTCTTCTTGCACCGCAGGATGTCACTGTTTGACATGCAATCACTTGAGATTTTCTTCCAGATTGCTGCATGTGAAGCCTCCTTTTCTGAACCTCAAAAATCACAAGTTAATCGAGCTATAAGTTTCCCTGTTGGAACCTCCCTGGAGTCCAGCTTTGAGGATTTATCCTTGCCCAAATTTTCTGATGAAACGTCTTCAGTCGGATCTCACGGAGATCTGGATGATTTCTCTGCACAAAAGGATTCCTTTAGTCATCTTTCAGAGCTGGAGAATACTGATTTACCAGAAGAAAATACAAACTGCATCGTTCTATCAAATGCTGATATGGTAGAACATGTTTTATTAGACTGGACACTGTGGGTTGCAGCACCTGTTTCAATTCAAATCGCACTGCTTGGGTTTCTTGAACGGCTGGTATCTATGCATTGGTACAGGAATCATAACCTGACAATCTTACGTCGAATTAACCTTGTCCAGCATTTACTTGTAACTCTGCAACGTGGTGATGTGGAAGTTCCAGTTCTGGAAAAGCTGGTAGTATTGCTTGGTGTTATTTTGGAGGATGGGTTTTTAGCTTCTGAGTTGGAACTTGTTGTCAGGTTTGTAATCATGACTTTTGATCCTCCTCAACTGACCCCACACAATGAGATTGTTCGGGAGATTATGGGAAAGCATGTTATTGTGAGGAACATGCTATTGGAGATGCTTATCGATTTACAAGTCACTATTACTGTTGAAGAGCTGCTTGAGCAATGGCATAAAATTGTTTCATCCAAGTTGGTCACTTATTTTCTTGATGAAGCTGTACATCCAACTAGTATGAGATGGATCATGACTCTTCTGGGAGTGTGCCTTACTTCTTCTCCTATATTTGCTCTCAAATTTCGAAGTAGTGGAGGTTACCAAGG
The DNA here is from genome assembly GCA_017589505.3 of Metroxylon sagu. NCBI lineage: Eukaryota > Viridiplantae > Streptophyta > Magnoliopsida > Arecales > Arecaceae > Metroxylon > Metroxylon sagu. Next base: position 216,844 of record JACVBY030000301.1, on the reverse strand, counting down.
GTTGACACGTGTGCTACCAAGCTTTTATGATTCTCCTGAAATATACTACATTCTTTTCTGTTTGATATTTGGGAAAGCTGTCTATCCAAGGCTGCCAGAAGTTCGCATGCTTGACTTCCATGCCCTAATGCCTAGTGATGGAAACTATGGTGAGTTGAAGTTTGTTGACCTGTTGGAAACGGTAATTGCAATGGCAAAAGCTACATTTAATAGATTGAGCCTGCAATCAATGCTTGCCCATCAAAATGGTAATCTTTCACATCTCAATGGTACCTTAGTTGCTGAGCTCGTAGAGGCAACGGCAGACATGACAGGAGACCTGCAAGGTGAAGCGCTAATGCACAAGACATATGCAGCACGCTTAATGGGTGGGGAAGCAGCAGCCCCTGCTACCACTACTTCAATATTGCGGTTCATGGTTGACTTGGCAAAAATGTGTCCCCCTTTCTCTGCTGTATGCAGGCGAACAGAATTTCTTGAAAGCTGTGTTGATCTATATTTTTCTTGTGTGAGGTTTGTTGCCAGATGCTCTTACCTATGTGTTTATTTCTCTTGACTGCAAAATATTATTTCATTATGATTGTAGGCTCCTTTGCTTGAAAATTGAAGTCATTATTGTAGGTCTCATTTTTAACTGGTTCTACCCTTTGTTTTTGTATGACAAATGGTTTTTTGCTGTTCAGGGCTGATTGTGCATTAAAGATGGCAAAAAATCTCACAACTGTAGAGCCAGATGAGAAGAATTTGAATGATGTTGATGATAATGAAAGTTCTCATAATACATTCTCTAGTTTGCCATTGGAGCATGAGCAGTCTACCAAAACTTCCATTAGCGTAGGAAGCTTTCCTCATGAGCCGAAAAGTACCAGCTCTGAAGATATGCTTGGGATGCAAAATTACCTATCGGGTAACAATGAAGTTAAAGGAGATGATTTATCCCAAGTGGATTCTGGAAAATCTTTCACTAGAGAAGATTCCCAAATTGTTCAAAGTTTTGATGTGCAAAGCCCCAGGCAAATCCCAGTTACTCCTGATGCTCCTTCTGAATTTATATATCAAGATTCCAATAGGACTCCAGATTCCAAACAACAAACAGATTCCCTCAGCTCCACATCGATGAATGTTCCTGATTCTCCTGTTCTTTCAGAGAAATCAAATTCCAAAGCAATAGCGACACCAACCGCTTCTCCTGTGGTAGCATTAACATCGTGGCTTGGCAGCACAAGCAGTAGCAATGATGCAAAGGTACAAACTGCTACTCCGTCCGTAGTATCTTCAGTATCTGTGAGTGAATATGATGCATCTCCTGATTTAAGATGGCATTCACAAGGATCATCTACTGCAAATACATTCTTCCCAATAAATTCAAAGCTGTTACTTGAAATTGATGATTCAGGCTATGGAGGTGGCCCTTGTTCTGCTGGGGCTACTGCTGTTTTAGATTTTGTTGCAGAAATTCTTGCTGATATTGTCTCAGAACAATTGAAAGCAACCCAGTTTGTAGAGAGCATTTTAGAGGCTGTTCCTTTATATGTGGATGTGGATTCTGCTTTAGTTTTCCAAGGATTGTGTCTAAGTAGATTGATGAACTACCTGGAAAGGCATCTTTTGCGTGATGATGAAGAAGATGAGAAGAGACTTGATAAGAATCGCTGGTCTGTAAATTTGGACTCGATTTGCTGGATGGTTGTAGATCGTGTATATATGGGCTGTTTTCCTGAGCCAGTTGGGGTATTAAGAATGCTGGAATTCTTGTTGTCCATGTTACAGCTTGCAAATAAAGATGGCCGTATTGAAGAAGCAGCACCTGTTGGGAAAGGTATCTTGTCCATTGCAAGGGGAACCAAGCAACTTGAGGCATATATTCATGCCATTCTGAAAAACACCAACCGCATGATCATGTATTGTTTTCTGCCTTCATTCCTAAAGTCTGTTGGAGAGGATGATCTGCTTTTAGGCTTGGGCTATCAGACAGAGAGAGGGAAAGGCTTACATATCAAAGTGTCAGAAGATGAGTCTTCTATTGATATATGCACAGTTTTGCAACTATTAATTGCTAACAAGCGACTCATACTCTGTCCAAGCAATGTTGATACCGATTTGATTTGCTGTCTTTGTATAAATCTAATTGCTCTTCTCCATGATAAAAGACCAACAGCCAAAAACCTGGCAGTGGATGTCATCAAGTATCTTCTATTGCATCGTCGGCCAGCCCTCGAGGATTTACTTGTTTCTAAACCGAACCAAGGACAAGCATTGGATATTCTGCATGGGGGTTTTGACAAATTATTGACGGGAAGTCCCTCTGTGTTTTTTGAATGGCTTCAGAACTCTGAGAAAGCTATCAATAAGGTCTTGGAGCAGTGTGCTTCTATTATGTGGGTGCAGTATATTGCTGGGTCTGCAAAGTTTCCTGGGGTGAGGATAAAAGGCATGGAAATCCGACGCAAGAGAGAAATAGGTAGAAAATCACGGGATGCTGCAAAGTTAGACTTGAAACATTGGGAGCAGACAAATGAACGAAGATATGCTCTTGAATTGGTTCGAGATCTAATGTCCACTGAACTTAGAGTCATTCGTCAAGATAAATATGGATGGGTTCTTCATGCTGAGAGTGAGTGGCAAACTCAGCTCCAGCAACTAATACATGAAAGAGGAATTTTTCCTGTTCGACAAGATCCTGAATGGCAGCTCTGTCCTATTGAAGGACCATATCGAATGCGTAAGAAGCTTGAGCGTTGTAAACTAAAAGTTGATACAATTCAGAACATTCTTTCCCGAGGTTTTGAACTGGAAGATGCAAAGTTTGTTATGGAAAAGCATGAAAGTGATGTGGGTACATCTGAAACTGATGAAAATTCAAATTTTAATATTTTGTCAGATGATGCTGATCAGAAGTATTTACATAGTGGTGATTATGAGGAGTCTTTCAAAGAAGAACATGGGTTCAAAACTGAAATCTCAGCATCTGCTCTGATAGGGTGGAATGATGATCATTCTAGCAGCATAAATGAACCAAGTCTTCACTCTGCTCTGGAGTTTGGTGTCAAGTCAAGTGCCTATTCTGAACAAATAACAGAGAGCTTCAATGTGAAATCTGATCTAGGCTCTCCATGGCAGTCATCCTCTGTTAGGGTTGATGATGTTAAAGCATCTGAAGAGAAATTGGAGAAGGAACTGCATGATAATGGCGAATATCTTATCAGGCCCTATCTTGAACCTTCTGAAAAGATTAGGTTCAAGTATAATTGCGAACGTGTTGTAGGTCTTGACAAGCATGATGGTATATTTCTTATAGGAGATCGCTGTTTGTATGTTATTGAAAATTTCTATGTTGATGATTCTGGATGCATTTGTGAGAAGGGTAGTGAAGATGACCTCTCTGTGATTGACCAAGCCTTGGGTGTGAAGCAGGATGTTTCAGGAAGCAGTGAATTCCAGTCAAAATCACCTTCTTCATGGGGTATGATGGCAAAGACATTGGTTGGTGGAAGAGCATGGGCATACAATGGGGGTGCTTGGGGCAAGGAGAAGGTGTGTAGCAGTGGAAATCTGCCACACCCATGGCATATGTGGAAACTTGATAGTGTTCATGAACTCCTCAAACGAGATTACCAGCTGCGTCCTGTTGCTATTGGGATATTTAGCATGGATGGATGTAATGATCTTCTGGTTTTCCACAAAAAAGAGAGGGAGGAAGTGTTCAAAAACTTGATTGCTATGAATCTCCCACGGAATAGCATGTATGTTTCTTGCACATAGCTTTTCTTTTATTAATTTACCTTTTGTTATGTTTGAATTACAGACATAATGCTCAAGTTTCCTGTATAGTTGGGACACGTTTGATGGTTATATAGTACCTGAGTTTGATGCAATTTATGTCGTAGATGTAGATTGAAGAATTTTAACTTGCCTCTCTGCAGATGCATTTGTTTAAGCCTAAAACATGTTTATCTTTTTTTGATCACAACATGTTTTGTTTTAACCATAAGTTTTGTTTGTATTGAGTTGACTCAATGAAACATATGCTGCTATTGAACACCTTATCACCCATCCGTTCCACTGTCCTTTGTACAGAAGCGTGTCTTGTTTTTTAGTCTTCCTTCTAGAAACAAAGAGAATAGAACTCCATTGTAGTAGTTCATGCCTGTCAAAATTTTTCATATTCCAAGAAGAAAGTGAAATTTTGTCTACATGATTAGCAAATTTATTTGTTTCTTTATGAATCTTTGCATTCTTTCCTTGCACTCTTGTGCCTTTAAAGTATGCTACTAGTATGGGACATCTGTCTAACCCTTACCCATTACAAAGAAAAAGCTATGGATTGCTCTAGGCTGCTTGCTGTGTGATTGTAGAAAGCTGATCATGATTCTCTGCAATTATATGATTATATTTTAAGGTTGTCAATTGTTCTTGTTTCTTTCATTTGCTGGTGATCTCGAAATCAACACAATAATTGCTCGACACTCCATAGAACCAAGGTCCATAAAACTAATACTGATACTCTTGGTTCATTACTAGTATGGTATAGTATGCATCTCGTATCGAGATATGATGCTATTCTTTTTCACTCTTAACCACTTGGTACCAGATAGTTTGGGTCGGTACTAGGTGGTACCAGTCAGTTCGGATCAACTTGATTCATACCAAATCGAAACTCAGTATTGTACTGCCACCTTACCGATATGGTACAGTATGGGCCAGTATGACAAACCTTGCATTGAACCATTACAAACTTTTTGTTGTAGTGATATGCTTTTGGGGGAACCTTGTGTCAAAATGTGTCCTCTAGAACTATAGAATTGTTGAAACATTCATTCTCATAAATTGTTGTTGTTATTGTTAATATTATTGTTAATCATCATCATCACCACTACTACTAGTATTATTATCATAAGTTGTTGTGTCAAAATGTGTCCTCTAGAACTATAGAATTGTTGAAAAACATTCATTCTCATAAGTTGTTATTATTATTGTTGTTGGTTTTGTTATTAATATTATTGTTAATTATTATTATTATCATCATTACCACTACTAGTATTATTGTTACTGTTGTTGTTGTTGTTGTTGGGCAGTACGTAGTTGAATCTTCAAGATCTATCAGTCTAGGCATCATCTACTTTCATTCTTCTTAGGATTTCATGTTCCATCTCATATGATCATTAGAAGTAATCTCTCTTTTTATTAGATAAATCTCAGAATGTTGCATTAAGCTTGAATTTGTAAATTAATATTATTGATTATCTGTATGTGTGTGCGTCATATATTTGCATGCATTATTGGTGTTTTCATAGCTAAACTAACCATAATGTTTTGGGAAAGTGAGAATAGATACCTGATACGATCAATAATTCCCCAAATGGTCCCATAAAAGCCACATAATTGATATGTACATGTCTTTCAACAGCAAGCAAAAGAATTGTAATTATCTCAAAAACTATAAACTAAAGTTGACATTTAGAAGCAAGTTGAAGTCCACAGTTTTGTTTTTCTTTTTAGTAAGATTTTTATCTCTTTTTATTTGCTAGTAAATAATATCATGAGCAGACCTAGTAATTCCAAACTCAAGTACCAATATGAGCTTTGCTGATGGACGAATCTTAACAAGTAGATGAAATCAATTCTAGGGACCTTGATGGCTCTTAAGCATTTAAATAATCCTCTCTTTTAACACCCAACTTCACAGCTAATCAGTTTCAACTTTGTATGACTACAATAAAATATAAAATTCTCATGAATAGAACTTATAATGTGGTAGGTAAAATGGGATAAATCCAATAATTGCAAACTTCAAGCTTTGCATGTTAAATTCTAAGATATTGACAATGTAAAACTTAATACCTAGTAAATCTGAATAAATCCATCCAAAAAACAAATCAGGGAACTACTGCTAACTTCATATGTATTAATTTTATCGTACAAAATTCCTGTCCATGCAATCCTAAAGAGATCAGACCCTTTCTTTATGTGCAAGGTTTTAGCCATTGGAAACCTCTAAAAGAGGGTTATTTTCCCATATTTCTGTATGATTTATGGGCAACCTGGCCTTGATCTCATGATGTTTTGCCATATCTAGTAGAACTTTATTTACAGCTCCTGAATTCTAAGTATGCTTTTCCTTTGCCAAGAAAATGCTATCATTCCTGACAATAGTACCTTGTTTGTTGTCTTTCCTAGTGAATTGAATTCTAAGATTCCCCATGTACTGTAAAGCTGCAAACTATAGGGAGGCTTTACCAGAAATACACGTCCTTTTTTCTTTCAGTTAAACCTTCTGTTAGTAACTAAGGTGCTTAACATTAAGGCCAATTGCTTAATTAGAGCTATATGCTCTGGAGAATTTCTTGAGATATTATAATAATGTGAAATAGGAGGGTTTATGATTTAAAGGGTCTCAGATCTATGTGGGAGTGTCAAAGGAGGAAGAAAAGACATAAGGGAACCAATACAGAGGCATAGAGATTTGAAATAGCTTATTATGCTGGATGGTGTAACCTTTGTTGACCTTTTTTTTGGTGTGTAGTTTGCAAGATATGATCTGAATTATCTGTTTTTTGCGAATTTTACCTAAATCTCCTTTATTTTTTTTCTCCTGAATATATGTGATTGATGTTTTCTTATGGTTCACTCTCATGCAAGTCTTGTGTATCACTGAGGAATTTAAAGAAATGTCTGTTGCCAATTTGTCCATCCTATATTTTGGCTAGCAATTCTGTCAGTTGTCTTCAATATATGCTCATGCATTGAAACTTTGAATCATCTAATTTTATAGAATACTGATAAGCATACGTTCAACAGGTTAGACACAACAATTTCAGGCTCATCAAAACAAGAAAGCAATGAGGGAAGCCGCCTTTTTAAAACAATGGCCAAGTCATTTTCGAAGAGGTGGCAGAATGGAGAAATTAGCAACTTTCAGTACCTGATGCATCTCAACACTCTTGCAGGAAGGGGATATAGTGATCTCACGCAATATCCAGTTTTTCCATGGGTTCTTGCAGACTATGAAAGTGAAACTTTGGATTTGACGAACCCTCAAACTTTCCGTAAACTTGACAAACCTATGGGATGCCAAACTGCAGAGGGAGAGGATGAATTCAAGAAGAGGTTAGTTCATGATATCCACTTAAGTTTGTTTTAATTCAGTTGTAATTTTCATCACTGACTAGTCTGACTGTTTCATATGTAACTCTCTTCTATTCTGTTCACAGATATGAAAGCTGGGATGACCCTGATGTTCCAAAGTTTCACTATGGCTCTCATTATTCTAGTGCTGGGATTGTTCTTTTCTATCTTGTAAGGCTGCCGCCTTTCAGTGCTGAAAACCAAAAACTGCAAGGTGGTCAGTTTGACCATGCTGACCGCTTATTCAACAGTGTGAAAGATACATGGTCCAGTGCTGCTGGAAAGAGTAACACGTCAGATGTGAAGGAACTAATTCCCGAATTCTTTTACATGCCTGAGTTTTTGGAGAATCGATTTAATCTTGACTTGGGAGAAAAACAGTCAGGAGAAAAGGTATATTTTGTAACGCCAGGCTTCAATTTTTTTGAACTTTTCAATGTTTAATTTAAATGTACTACATAAACTTTTTGTAGGTTGGTGATGTTGTTTTACCCCCTTGGGCCAAAGGCAGCGCCAGAGAGTTTATAAGTAAACACCGGCAAGCCCTGGAATCTGATTATGTTTCTGAGAATCTGCATCACTGGATAGACCTCATCTTTGGTTATAAACAAAGAGGCAAGGTGCGAAGTAACTCCTTATTTGTAATCCATGACCCGCAACTACAATATACTAAAATCCTGAATCATTTAATATGGCATACAAATTGATGGAATTGTTTCCATTTTATAGTTAAAACAAAAACCCATTACCTGAACATGTATCTTGATGCTACAAAAACCCTTTTTTAGTGATTCCAAACCCCTTACCTGAACATGTATCTTGATGCTACAAAAACCTTTTTTTAGTAATTCACCCCACCACCTATAACTAAAGTGGACCATATACAAATTGCTATTTCCTTTGTTTTCCAAAAGATGATCATGTCTTTTTGCCTCACATTTTTTCCACATGTTATAACTGTCACCTCTAGAGTTTAACAATTACATAGTAACCATAACGGAACTATTGTTTAAATTATCAAGAATTAGATCTGTGAATCCTTTCCCATCCATTCCTATCTCATCAACTAGAGCATTTTAAAGTCTCGGTCATAACTTCCATCCATGTGTTCTTATCATGAAATAACTGACAAGTTGCTTATGGGGCCTGGGCTGGTCAGCATGCCAATGCTAATTGTGCTGTGTAAAGCCAGGACCAGACACATGCTGTCATTGAGACAAGTTATGGTTTTAAGTTCACCACTTTTATATTAAGATGTGCAATTTTTTTCTTTTCAATTTTAACATAAATCATTTTTGATTCCTTTACTGGGTGTATAGACACATTTACGCATATAAACATAGTTTAAGTTAATATTTTTTAAAAAAAGATTAGAGATTATTTTAAATATCTAAACTCGTTTCAATGTTACATGTGGGTTGCATAGTTTTAAGTAATTTGTGATTCTAACTTACTCAGCTATTTTACACATTGACACCCAAAAAAAACTGGTATTGGACTTTGTGAATATGTACATGCATTAATGACATTTGGTGGGAAGAGATGAGCTGCACCCACCCAAAATGTTTGTTTCTGTGGACTCATGTTGTAGATCAGTATGGTAGGGCATGCTATTTTAGATTGTTCTCCACATGAATGTTGGTTATATAAACCAAACTAGCTAACTTCGGATAGATTTGCCTCAAAACATTGCACAATTGAGGTGCACACCCTTAGAAGGGCTTGACATGTTCTGCAAGTCTAAATGCAGTTTTTATATTCCTACTTAGTTCTTTTTGACATGCATGACTGTTTTCTTCTATCCTGTGAGAATGAAAAGCCTATGAAGCTCACAACTTACACCACTAGATATATGCCTCATCTTATTGAGAGTCTGCACCTTGCCTTGCACCAATGCCTTCTTAAACGCTGCAAATGGATTATATATGTTCATGTGATTGTGCGTGTTTGTATGAACACAGAGTCCAAAAGATGTTGTGGTAATGGAAAAAATTGCTGTATCAACCTTTCATCTAGCTTCTTTGTTATGGGAATCAACTCCATAGCTGGTGTAGGTGTGAAAATGTGGTGGCAGGATAAATGGCTTTGGGAATTAAGAAATTAGATGAAGGATGCTTGATGCTAGAGCAGAGCCTTACCCTCTCAAATAACTATGAGCATAAAAGACGAGGCTTTTCTTTTAACTGTGGGAAAAAAATATGGCTATTAGAACTGGACTTAACTGGTAGTGCCAAGAACTCAGGGAACCTTTTGATTTCAAGCATGATATCTGTTGCATATTATATTTTCATCTTGGTTTCATAGTGGTTCATGAGTGTTATTATTTTCCATTTATGCAGGCAGCTGAAGAAGCTGTTAATGTTTTCTATCACTACACTTATGAAGGAAGTGTTGACATAGATTCAGTTACGGATCCTACCATGAAGGCATCTATTCTAGCCCAAATCAATCATTTTGGTCAGACCCCAAAGCAATTATTTCTGAAGCCCCATGTGAAGCGAAGAACTGACAGAAAATCCCTCCCTCATCCCCTCCGATACTGTGCCCATCTGGTCTCTCAGCAGATCCGCAAGGTCTCTTCGTCAATCTCTCAGATTGTTACTTTCCATGAGAAGGTCCTAATTGCTGGGGCAAATAGCTTTCTTAAGCCGGTAACATTCACCAAGTACATCTCATGGGGGTTTCCTGATCGAAGTTTGAGAATAATGAGCTATGACCAGGATCGGCTCCTTTCCACTCATGAGAACCTTCACGGAGGGAATCAGATCCAGTGCACTGGAGTAAGTCAAGATGGACAGATTCTGGTCACTGGGGCTGATGACGGAGTAGTTGCAGTCTGGAGATTTGTCAACGATGGTGTCCGTGGTCAACTCCGCCTGAGATTGGAGCAGGCCCTTTGTGCCCACACCACCAAGATAACATGCCTTTATGTTTGCCAGTCTTACTCGCTGATTGTGACTGGCTCTGAAGACTGTACTGTCATCTTATGGGATCTAACTAACTTGGTCTTTGTGAAGCAGCTTCCTGAGTTCTCGGCACGAGTGTCTGCTGTCCATGTGAACGGCCTTACAGGGGAGATTCTGACTGCTGCTGGAATTCTCCTTGCTGTGTGGAGCATCAATGGAGACTGTCTAGCAGTTGTGAACACCTCACAACTCCCTTCTGATCTTATTTTATCAGTGACAAGCCCTATGCACTCTGATTGGCTAGATACAAACTGGTATGTTACTGGTCACCAGAGTGGGGCGGTGAAGGTCTGGAGGATGGTGCATTGTTCTACTGAGGAGGCGAGTGGAAAGGGCTGGTCTCCAACCAATGGCATGGGTAGCTTGGGCTTGAGCCGGGCACCGGAGTACAAGTTGGTTCTTCACAAGGTTCTTAAATCCCACAAGCATCCAGTTACAGCGCTTCATCTCGCAGCTGACCTTAAGATGCTGCTAAGTGGGGATGCTGGTGGACACCTGCTATCTTGGACCATAACAGAAGACAGCTTGAAAACCTCCCATGGTCAAGGGTGATGGTACTTGAATGAGGTCAGCTGGTAGATACCTCAGTAACCTAGATCCTTTGTTTGGGACTAGGTTTTCTTGACTCTGACGCTTGTTTGATTGAGAAGAAGAACATTGCCAAGAGCTGGGCTAGACATGATGCATAAACAAAGGGCTTTGCTTCTAATAAGCTGATGCAGCAGAAACAGAAACAAACATGGCATGTCCATAACTGCTTGCAGGCCGAATGAAGGCATCAGAGCAGAGGGATTACAAATTTTTAATATGTCAAGGCTTGGAGAGGAGGGAGATGGTTTATTTTTATGCTGTGCGCACTATTTGCTGGCTTTACCTGTTTTGGTGTAAATAGGTGGTAACCAAGGAGTGTAAAATTGCATAGGATGAGTTACAGAATGTATTGGGACTGATGGCTTGTGAGCAGTCAAGTATATGATGGAAGTGGGGAGAGTTGGGGGTGGTGTAAACATTGATTGATTAACTTTGGCTTTTTGTTGGCTTCATTCTTTTTGAGGGTGTAATTGGGCACCCCTTGTTCACAGCTTATTTTGTGGCTGAGGTCGAGATTACAACATCTGTTTGAGAGAGACCCTGCCCCAGGAACCTAATGTCTTTGAACTCTCAATAGATAATTTAATTTAGTGAATGAAATTTATTTCCAACCATGCTAATTTGAAGGCAAAAGCGGCAAGTTGTGTTGTTTTATATAGCCTGAGTTGCCCTTGGGTTGGCAGTCAACCTAGCCATAGCTCCAATTTTTTATTTTTTTATTTTTTTATTTTTTTATCTCTGACATTATTTTTCCTTCATGAGTCATCTAGATTCTTGTTGGGCGGATCAATATTGAAGGTATTTGTTATATGAAAAAAAAAAAAAAAAAACAAAGGAATTGATGATCCCACAAAGTTATTTTTTATTATCTTTTATGACAATATGATGATATGATAATATATTTTGGTTTGATATCTCTATTCGGTCAAATAGTTATACAAGGGAATAGAGAGATGTCTTGTTGTTTATCACGTAACTAAACGTCACCAATCCTTAACATATTTGGGCTGAGTTAGTCGTGGTTACGTGAAGGACCGATAAGAGATTGAGGTTGACAAATTCTATGATTTTTAAGTGGACCAGGGGATTGTATTTTTTGTCAGAAAGATTGAATGATGCATAACGTAGAGGAAACGATGAATTGAAAGGCCCCAAAAGGTCTTCAGATAGTTGGTCAATCTTATCGCTTAGGGTTTGGCTATCTAATTTACATTTTGAAATTATTAATTTTAAATTTTAAAAAATAAGAATAAGATAAATCAATAATATATTAGATAAAAAAATATTTTTAAAAAATAAAATCCAAACGAAATAAAATACTTTGTAAAAGAGACTGAAAATAAATATTATAGTCTCACTTAAATGTTCTCCTCAGCTAATATTGGATCATTAAAAAAAAAAAAAATAGTAACGATCATCATCCTCTCTAACATTGGATCATTAAAAAAAAAAAATAGTAACGATCATTATTCTCTCTAGTGGCCACGTACAAGTAAGCACATGGTTTGATCCCTTAAATCTCGATCATTTCCTTTTTTTTTCTTTTTTTTTTTTTTGTTCCTTCCAAGGATTTAATTCACCCATTTGAACGCTCCACGTCACGCCACCTCGTAAACAAGGCCCCGATTCAGTACCCCGGAGAAGCTTCGGTCGCCGACCTTTGTTACTCCTTGAATTTACCAAACTACCCTCCCTTCCATATTCCTCATTCATGCCCCTTTTTGTCTCCGTCTATTTCGAACAAACAACCACTGAATGAGGGTATTTTCGGACTCATGAGTTTTTATAACGTCCATCGCGTTCCACTCTCTCTCCTGTTGCGTAGCATCGAAGGAGCGGAGACGCCCAGAGGGAGAGAGAGTGGTGCATCTGATCGGATCGGACGGTGGAGATGTTGGCGGTGTTCGATCGGTCGGTGGCGAAAAGCCCGGAGGGGCTGCGGAGCCCGGCGGAGGGCGGCGGGGGAGGGTTGGGCCCTCTAGTGGAGCACTTCGGTGCGGCGCGCGAGGGAGTGGTGATCTTCGGCCTCGGCTCCGCCGGCGCCATGGCTTTCTCCGACGAGAAGCAGAACCCCTTCCTCCCGAGGTCTAAATCCAATAAATCTTTCTGACTTCCTTTTCTTTCTTCGCCACTTTTTAATCCTTTCTTCCGTTATCTTTCTTGCTTGGTCTTCGTTCTTGTTTCCACAGTGAGATCCAGTTTTTACGTGCATTTTTTTTGGAGGAGTCTTTTGAACTCGTCATGTTTTATTTATTTATATGCTGTTTTTGAAAGCTTATAATTCTAGTTGCTTGGATTTTGTGTCTTAATTGTTCGATTTTGAAAAAATTCGAGTCCTACTCTGTGAATTAAGGAAACCAGATCCAATGTTGAATGTTTTTCCTTGGGGAAATAATATACGATCTTGGTCACTGAGTGCGAAGATCTTGAATTCTTTTTTGATATATATATATATATATATATATATATATATATATATATATATTAAATCTATGAATCTGTTATCCTTAATGTTTCTTTTTGGGGGTTTGCAAGCAAGCCTATTGTATATATTTTATGTGCTTATGAGTACGTTTTTAACCCTTTATTTGTGAGATTTGTTTGGAAGACAAACAGATATGGTTTCACCCAAAATGGGCAATATATGAGAAATTTTTAGAGGAAAATTCTATTAAAAGATGTGAAGAAAGGAGGTTTTGATGGGTATGGAACAACATAACTGGAAAAAGTTATGATATTAGTCCTGTAGTAATATGTGTGGAATGGTAGTTTTTTCTTCTTCTCTCTTTTCCATTTTATTTAGTTTCCTAATTCCCTATGAACTATCTTATAATGATTTCCTCGTGATGTCACAGTCATATGAGTTTGTCTCCGAAGGTAGTTTTAGAAATAAAAGATCACCTAATCCATTGAACTTTCTAATTTTTTTTTTCCTTCTTTTGTTAGAGTTTTATTTTCCATTTATTCAGCATTGCAGATTTAAATTGTTTAACTTTCTTGTATGGGTTATGTTTTATCTCCACTTAGATCCACATTTATGTGTACCTTTAGGATTTATTCTGAATTTATTATTGAGTTTTTCCTTTAGTTTTTTTGTGCTTACCAACTGAAATCGAGTGATCAGATCAATCATTCAATATTTCCTTTTCTTGGCAATAATACATAATCTTGATCACCATCATCAGGAATCTTAATTTTTTTTTTTTGATTTGTTTGAGTTTATTAATCATTATCTTTTATGTTTTTGAATTTTTCAAATAAGGCCCTTGATTATGCCTTTTTTCATGTTAGTACTATTTTCAACCTGAGTCTCTTTTGAGACATGTTTGGGGAACTGAAACCAATGTGATTTTACCAGAAATAAGGAGTATATGAGAAATTTTCTAAAGAAAAATCTGTGAAAAACATGTGAAAACAGGGCATTCTGATGGGTTTTTTTGTGAAGAAATTATAATATTAATCCTATAATAAGGGACATAATGGTGGAGGTAGTTTTTCATTTTCTTTTTTTTTTAAAAAATTATACACAGTTTACTTTTGTGAAATGAATATTTTCTTAATTCTACTATGTTCCAATGTTTTTCCTCATGTTGCCGTATAATGTTTGTCATTTTTAATTGTCCTTTTTTTTTTTTTTTTTCTGAAGATGGAATTTCCATGAGTCTTATGGTTCCTGTCACTGATTCATTGTTTTTTTGGCCCCCAAAATTAGCTAACCAATGAAATTGGACACCAAGATCAATCAATGTCATGGTCTGCATATATCTATTTTACTATTAATTGCAAACTCCTGAGCATTACATTACTGTATGAGGCTCTCATTGGGAGTAGTTAGTTCATTTCCACACCACATGCAGCACATCTGGCATATTATATATAGTAGACAAGAAAATGGAAACCATCGGTTACCAGTTTAACAGTGGGTTTCTTTATAATATTATGTGATTCTTGTTCCAAATTCTTTCTATTAATGGCTACCTCTGCTATTTTTGCATGTTTTTCTAAATTCTGTTCTTCGATTTGAATCCATATGGATTTATATCATCTGAGGTTCCATGGTATAAATCTCATCCTTTTTCCTCATAGTAACTTTCTTGTTTCTTCATTGCAGAAGCCTTTGCTACAGCAATTGGTTTTCCACCACTTTTCCAATAGTGGAATTGCTTCTATGCTTCCATCAATATGCTGACTTATATTCTTCATTGCAGAAACCTTTCTTAAATTTTATCTTGAATGGGATGTTTCTTCTTTTTCCTCTCCTTTTCCTTACCTTTTTCTTCTAAATTGGAATAAGTTTGGTTCTTTGTTTATCAATCAGAGAATATCATAACATACTAGTATGGAATTCAGGTTTAATACATTGTAGGAGTTGAACTGCCAGTTTCATATTGTATCTACCAATATTGCCCAATTTCTGATGGTATCATGATGGGGCATGAGGCAAGGATATCCTAACCCTTTGTCTGTCTTTTTGGGTTGGGGGGGTACATACGATGTAATTCTTGATATCCTAACCCTTTGTCTGTCCAGTAATCTCTTCTTAGATGAGGTGCGTACATACGATGCTGAGCATACCATGTCATGCCAATAAGATATTGATGCAATACCAGGTACCTGAACAGCAAATTTTGGTGCTTGCCAACTCCTGAACTTTTTGTCTCTTCTATTGCATGGCTCTCAAGCAAGCCTCTGATTCTCCCTCATCTAAATCACATGCAAACGCAATATATGTGCCACATTCTAGTCTATGATAATATAAAGATTTCAAAGCAAAAGTTGTGTCTATTAAGTCTCATTTTTTCTTGCATTTCCAGTTTGTAATGCAAAATGTAATTCTTGCTAACGGTTATGCAAATGGCTTTAGCAGTGATGGTGCTGAGGTATCCATTGATATCATTTGAATGGAATAAAGTTTCTTGGATAGTTTGTAATTTTCACATTGCTTCCTTTGATGCCTTCCCAGAGCAGTTTCTCTCTTCTTTGTGGATGATAATGCATTTTGATTTCAGTGAAATCATATATTCATCTTCTGTTTCATCCTTTCTTAAGGTTTCTTTTTTTCTTTATTTATAAGTTCAGTATTAGTTTGTTATCCTGTATTTGATACGTGAAGGCTCTTCCATCATGAAAGACTTCTCCTGTTTCCAACTTTTGGCCATTATCATCCATTCCAATTTAGTGATCTCTTCAGTGTCTTATTTCATTACTTAATTCTTGTTTGCAGATTGTTTAGTGCCATGAATGACATATTTTGCATATTCCAAGGACATATTGAGAACATTACTCTTTTGAAGCAGCAGTATGGATTGGGTAAGACTGCCAATGAAGCAATCATAGTAATAGAAGCATACAGAACATTAAGAGACAGAGGACCTTTCCCTGCAAGCCAGGTTGTGAGAGATCTCAGTGGAAAATTTGCATTTATTCTCTTTGATATCTCATCAAAGTCTACCTTCATAGCTGCTGTGAGTATCCCAAATTAACTTTCTCTGTTTTTTTTTTCTTTCTTTTTTTGTTTGAAAGATAGAATTATTAGAGTCAAAGAAAACAGTAAACAATGGGGTGGAATTGGATCACAATATCATGGTATTGTTAGGTTCAAAAGAGTTGCATAGAATTTGATGGAGGCTAATAAAGGGCATAATAAATGCATGGTTGAAAGTCTAGTAGCTTTCCATTTTCATAAAAGTCAGTCCATGACCGATGGGCATCCATTTCATCCATAAATATCGGGGTCCTTGCATTAATTCCTAGACATTCTGCTCCAACATATTTTTTTTTTTTAAAAAAAAGAAAGATGGAAGTTTTCCTTCTCATACTTGCAGTGCATTCATTCCAAGATCTTCCAAATCTGACAATGGGACACTATTACTTCTCTAATCCATGAATTTACATTATTTAGTTGTGTGCTGTTGTCTTCTTTCCTTTTGTTGCCACCTACTTTTTCATTTTCTTTATATCATGGTAATATATACATGCAACAATCTAATGCCATTCTAGCACTGCTGTTTTTTCCTACTTTTTTTAATCTGTTCAGATGCTGAAGTATTCTTAATAAGTGGAGTATTGCATGGAAAAATCATCTGTTGATAAAATTTGTCCCTTGATCATACTGAATGACACAGGATTCATCATTCTGAGCTTCTAAAAATGGGATGGAGTTTCTTGCTACATCTATGTTTTATCCCTTGTTTATTCTTAAATTTTAGGTTCAAACTCTTATGTTGACCTCCATTGTAAATGCGTAAAGTTTCAAGCAAGCATCAATTTTGTATCAGTTATCAATACAAAGCATATTGTTCCTGGCGATGCAGAGATATACATGCAATTTTGTTTGTCCTAAATCATAATTAGGGCTAGGTTATGTGTAGAAATTATGAACTGATGGACTCGTGTGTTATGGTGGTGTCTTGTGTGACTTTGTTTCATTTAAGAAACTTATGCCTGTACAAGGGATAATGCAGGAAACAAGGCTTGTTTAAAATTTTGAATGGAACCAGCAAACATCTCTTCCAGTGATCTCTTGCATAAGAATGTGATGCCTGGATTATTATCAAATAGTCATCATGCCATTTTCTTACCTAAAAATCCTTGTAATTGAATTCTCTCTCTGTATCTTCTTCTTATTTGATATGAATAACTTATTCATGCTAAATAAACTTGTAATACTGGTTAGATACCCAAATATATATACATGTTTATATGTGTTTGTGTGTATTTGTATGTATATTAATTGTAAATATGCATGCTTATCTATAGAAGTTTTATTATGTATATCCTCAGTCAATTTGTATTTCGGAAACCTATTTTATCATAAACTTATATATGGCTAAAGTTTTGTATGTTACAGAAAATATGATTTTAAACTAAGCAAAATGATGAAAAAAAGATTCATGTAGCTGATCCCAACTAGTCTGGGATTAAGGTTTTATTGTTGTCGTTATTACGACACATGGCCAAAGTTAATAAAATGGTCATGTACTTTTGCATACATATCTTTATCTAGTCATATGAGGTTTGATACATCAGAAACATTGCCAATCCAACATTGGATTGTTGAATCTGCGTGGGATTTTGAATGTTCAGAGAACACTAATGAAACATAGCGGAAAGTCCAGTAATCTCTTCTTAGATGAGGTGCACCTATCAACCTGACCAGTAATATAAGCATCTAATCAATCGTTTTATGAATTCACATCTTCCTATAAACACTGATCCTGCATCTCATAATTCTCCAATTCAGGATGCTGATGGGAGTGTTCCTTTCTTCTGGGGAACTGATTCCAAAGATCATCTTGTACTTTCTGATGATGAGGAGGTTGTTAAGAAAGGTTGTGGTAAATCATATGCACCCTTCCCTAAAGGTAATGCACAAGGCATGACATCTTAATCCTCTTAATTTTATGCAATGTACACATCCTTTCAGGCTTTTCCAGTGGGTTCCTTAATTCATTTTCAACACTTTGACCAGGTTGCTTCTTTACAACTTCTGGGGGACTGCAGAGCTTTGAGCATCCTATGAATGAGTTGAAGGCGATGCCAAGGGTTGACAGTGAAGGTCAGGTTTGTGGGGCTACGTACAAGGTTGATGTTGAAGCGAAGAAGGAGACTGGAATGCCCAGGGTTGGCAGTTCTGCAGATTGGTCTTCTCAGTATTAGTTCTACGAACATCATTCAGAGGGCTTTCTCTCGTCTTTTAGCCCTTGGTACGTTGATCCATGTTTTTAGACACTTATCTCCCGTCTTGACTTGCAGACCCCTGCATCCTTTACAAAATGCTTGTGCTAAACTTAGAAAAGACTTGTTATTGCACGAAGCTGTCATGGTGGACTTGAGGATCCTTTTGAGCTTATGACTTGTAGTTGCTCCTGAGATCCATGTGGGAAATAAAATAGTCATCACATATATGTGTTTATTGCTAATAGATGATCACATGTAGCCATAATCCTCCATCCTTTGTATGTGGATCAACAGGTTCAGCGTCTCCATTTAGTGTGTTTCTCAAGGTAAGCAGGTAAAGCTAGAATGCAGTGATCATTACTCTGAAATTATCAGATAGTCTTGGAAATTGCACATGTCTATGCATCAAGGCAGGATTGCAGGTAAGAGGAAATTTCCGGCAAGGCCGGACAAAAGAGTTCTGTTTGTTACGATAACTGAGCTTATGATTTACCATGTCTGCTGCCATGCGTACGCCCTTTTTTTTTTGATGGAAGCTGCATGCATACGCTAATCTAGCGGTGCCAAAACGCTGGGTGCATGATATATTCTGGTGCTGGGATGGTAAATGGAATAAGGTTTCTGGCTATTTAAAATTTTTGTTTCAATAGGAACGTAAAGTTCAACAGGACTTGCCAGAAGTTGTTCTGCTCTCCATGTTGAATCGGGGTTCCTTTTTCCTTTTTATCCTTTCCTCTTGATGAGAACCAGAGTGAGGATTCAGAAAGAAGTAAAGAGGTTCCACGAATATCATATCATTTACAAGGCACAAACCTATCAAATATCTACAATGCAATGCAGTGGCTGCCATCTATCTTTGAGAGTCGGAAAGGATTTGAGAGTAAATGGTATTTTCGAAAACTGGTAGGATATAAAGACAATGACAGCAGATAAATGAGCATATAATCCGGGCTCTGGAACTAGAGACATCAGACCGCCCAACAGACCAAAACTACGCATTGATGAAAATCATAAAATCATGTAGTACCAATATGTCGCCTGCAAAATGGCAAGACCCAAGCAGTAGATTCAAGCAAAATCCAAGTATCTGCCCAGTTGCTTCTCAGACGCAACTTTTGCTGTACTACAGAAGAAAAAACTCACAACTATCCTACTCTTTCTTAATAAAACCCTAGGGCTGGCAGAGAATGAAAATTGGTTCCAGCTTAATCCTTCGCATCCGTGATGCCACCTGGGGTTATCTGGAAAACGTGAACTTCCTCGTCAAGGTCGACATCAAACTTAGCAGTAATCGTTTATGCAAAAATTGTTAGCAGTTCAGAAGTGTGAATGCCGCTTTTGTATCTAACCTGACCAAGAAAGAAGGCTTATAAAAAGAGCGGTAAATTAGTGGGGAAAGGATATGGCTTCGGCCTCGGGGAGATTGGGGGCATCGAAGATCTTGCACACGCGCTGCTCGCCTTTGCCTTTCCTCAGCATCAGCCTGATGGTGGAGGCGTGCGCCAGCACGTGCCCTCCCGCCGGTTTCTTTGGATCCGATATGAACATCCCTCCTCCCGGATCAGCAATCACTGCCAAAATATCGAAGAAAGCTCCATTAAATGCTTCCAATGGTGCAGTATTTATATATATACTGGAAAACATCTGTTGCTCAAGATTATTAATAACAAAATCGAGTTTTGCACCTTGGTTGGTCACGTAAACTGCCACATTGAACTCCTCGGCTATCTTTATCAGTCGAGAAAGCATTTGCGCCAACTTTTGCTGCACAGATAGGAGAAAACGACACGTGTTATACCTGGTGTGTGAGAGATATATGTTTGGTCCTGGCTCAGGCTTTCAGTCGTTCCAGTTTAGCTTTTTTTTTGTTTTAAAAATTTTGCATTCTTAATACCTTGATATATAAAGTTTGATAAAATTTATGAAATAATTGATATGCAAAAAAAAATCTTTATGTATTCAAATATATTAGCTATAGACTGAAGTAATTGAAAGCCTAACTGAAAGTTGAGTGCCAAATATCTTCTTATTTTATATATATATATATATATATCTAGAAAGATGGAGAGAGAGAGAGAGAGAGAAGAGAGAGAGAGAGAGAGAAACATAGTTTTACATGGTGCATGATTTTCTTATGATCATAATTGCTATGATTCCAAGAGTGGAGCCATATATATAGATATACATACCTGGCGCTCTGCGAGCTCCCCCCTTCCAGAGAAATCGACCCGGAACAACGCAATCACCGAATCCACAATCTGCGAGCAATCACCAAAGATCAAGAGCGCGATCAAATACCAGTCCCCGTGCGTGAGAAGGGAAGAAACGAACCAGAAGGCGGAAGGGCTCTTCGGACATTTTGGCAGCCAGACCCAGAAGCAAGTTGTACTGATGCTCGTACGTGTAGGCCCGCGCGTATATGATCTTCTCTCAGACCAACGTCACGCAAAATGAAGCGAATCATCGTCCGTCCGCTATAAAAACACCAAGAGATGGAGATGGAACCTTACGTTGTCGAGGACGGCGTTGGCGTCCATCCCGAACCTCTCCGCGATCGGCACGATCCGGTCCGGTCGGCTGGGCTTCCGTCAAGGTCCAGCACGAACATCAAAGCCCATCCGCCATCACACCTAAATACAGTGTACCCACAGGCCTATATATTTTTTTAAAAAAAAATCGAAAAGTTTTAAAGGATACAATGTTCCCTCAGTGTCGATGTAGGCGACCTTCCCGTTACCGCCGTGCATGTGGATCGGAAGCTACCAAAGAAATGATTTTATCCTCTTTTTATCATTCCAGCCGTCAATTTTAGAGCAACATAAATCGCCTACCTGTGTGGAGACGCAGAGGGTGTGAGCCAGCTGGGTCTTTCCTGACCTGTTGTATCGATGATCGACGGTCAGGATGCAAACAAAAGACAAATAATTTTAATTTTTTTTGATATAAAGATGTCTGACCGGAATTCCCCAAATGCCTCCGTGATTGAAAGCGTCTCGATTCCCCCTTCACAGTTTCAAGGCGGTGAGAAATTTAATAACACAAATGGAGGGCTCGGATTAAATTTCACTGATGATCTAACGGCAGAGTCCACGACGCCACTGACATGATTCTACGTTTAAAATTTTGCATTAAAAAAAAAAAAGTTCGTTAGGTCACCGCCGAGGAGTTCGTCGAGGGCTTGGCTCCCCGTCGTGATTCGAATCACCGACTTCCGCTGGATTTTTGAAGGAAAAAGAAAAATCAAAATCTCAGCCGTCATATAATTCGATCAGAGCGATGATATCTGATCCAACGTTAGATCGCTCAGTGGATAGGGCAAGAGAGTTTACTCTGAGGAGGAGATCGGTTCCAGTGATGTAACCTATGTTCTGCGATGGAAATCGAAGAGAGAAAAGAGGGAAAAAGCTCAGCGATCGAAGGAATCACAGACCGGTGCAAGTTAGAATGGAGGAGGGTTTTGAAGGGAGGAATGAAATCGTAACCACGAGCTTCTCCGCGGCCTCGCAGATCTTATCGACTTTGGTTTCGGACAATCCTTTGATCCCCGTCAAGGTCTGCGATCGGAGGAAATTAGCATCAAAACTGTAGAAAATTCGAAGGAAGTCTTCGGATCCGAAGCAGTGGATCGGAGGAAGAGGAGAACCTTCTTGGTGTGCATCATGAGGCCGTTGCAGGTGTAGATGCCCGCGTCCTGGAGCTTCTTGATGTCTCCGGCATTAATCCCCAGGGAGATCACTGCAGAGATTGCAGCGATCGCGTATTAGAACCGAAATGTTAAGAAAACAAAGCAGAATTCGACAAAATTGGTACGAAATCCAAGAAAAAGGGAGATCGGATCAAATGGTCGGCGATCAAAGAACCAAACGTTTGATCGAAACGAGATCGAAAACAGTAGAACAAAGGCAAATCAAAACCCAGCTAATTTTCCAAGAAAATCGAGTCCAGATGGCAATAATTAATGTAAATGGCAGTAGATCCAGAAAGATCAAGATCAAAATGAACTGAGATCGATCTCTTACGTTTGTCGATGGATTCGAAGCAATCGTCTTCCTCTGCTTCTTCTCGGTCCAGCAGCTGGAGCTGGCCTTGCTCCTCGAATCTGAGCGCCATCGAGAGAGATCAAAGAGCGCGTTACCCTCGGAGATCTCTGGCAAAGAAGAAGAAGAAGAGAAGGACGAGGTGAGGGAGATGGAGTTCAGCTCACTTGACGTCCACCATCTTCTTCCCGTTTCGAGTTCGAGAGAACTCGGACGGCGCGCGCGAACGCGGAGAGAGAGAGAGAGAGAGAGAGAGAGAGAGAGAGAGAGGGAGGGAGGGGCGGTATTGTTTGAACCCCGGGGGCCCGGGTTTATAGGGGGCGGGTCCGACGATGGGGATTGAAATGAGCTTTATATTTTTGAGATCCGGCGCGCATCCCAGTTCCTGTTCACAACTAACGGCTGTCAATAGGGCAATCTCGCTTGCCGACTTTGAAGAAGCTTTTCGCTTTGGCGGGTCCCGATTTCTAGAGCCACCGTGGGCCGAGGTAGAAAAATCTGGCAGGCTCAAGTCCGATTTTAGTCAGCTGCTTGCCAGCTGTTGGTAAATAGAACATCAGATATCTGGTGAGAAACAGCTTCTGGTCTCTTATAATATGTTTTTTCTAAAAAATTATATATATATATATATTTCGATCATTAATCCCAGACATGAGACCTGGACTAGTCCATGAAGACTACAACACTAATCTATTAATATAGGATTCAAAGTGTTGGCTAATCCTCACATCATTTCCACTGATCCAAGCTTAGCACATCCAGAACTTCTCGTCTGTCCAACTTATGTTCAGATTATGATGGAAAATTCAGCATCCACTTGATATTAGTCTTGCCATGGGGCCAGGCATCATCACTAATAGGTCTATAACTCAATCTGCTACATGCTGAACACTTTGGGTCATGAATATTAAACACAAAGTTTACTTACCAGAAAAAGAATACTAGAAACAAGAAAAAAAATCTTTTGGGGAGCTATCTGAAATGGAGTAAAAGACACAATGAAGCAAACTAATGGGCCAGAAATGCAACTCTACCCTATATATGAAGTTTTATGAGCAATGACCGTATCCAAGAATCATACTAGTTTTTATTAAGAGAAGATCAAAAGAAGGTCCAAGGAGTCAACAGATTGATGGTCTTAGTCTAGTTATTTTGGATATTAGCCCTTGAGAAGAAGAAAATGAATAAAAGAAGGAGAGGGATGATTATGCTTCGATGAAGGGAACACAATTCTAAATATATACCTTATTAAGAAAAGATTGGATTCGATAAAATAATTAAATTTAATACTAAATAAAAATATCAAGCATATATTAATATTTTTGTAATAATCTTTGTTCTCGTATCATTAGATATTTTCAAATACCCAATAATTGATTGTATATTTGTTTAGTTGAAAAATTCTTATTTTTAATATCTACTCATCAAAAATTTCACATTTGATTATAGTTTTGGTTAGTTTCCATGTATAACTTATCTTTAAAATTTTAACCCAATAATTTTCTCACTTGATCGATTTGACTATAAGAATCATATTTTCAAATAATTTCAACTTCTCTTTTTTAGAATTTTTTTAGTAATATATGGTAACATCTTCTTCAATCTTTTCATTCTTGTTGATATCAAAAGTGATTCTCATAATGATCCTTAATTTTCACCCTAATTTTATCTTTTTTTCTAATATTATCAAATTACATTGCATGCATTATTTCTTGGACTTAACCTAAAATTTTTAAATTTTAATATACTTCTTCATAATTTCAATTTATGATTAATCCTAATCTTAGTTTCATTAACTAAAATTATATCAATTGTAAATATCATGTACAGAAGGATATCGTTTTGAATATACCTAGTAAACTCATTCATTATTAGCGCAAAAAAAAGTAAAGACTTAAAGTAAATTCTTGGTATAAACCTATTATGATCATGAACTCATTGGTATTACCATAAATAATTTTCACACTAATAATTAATCTTTCGTATATACTGCTCATTATGTTAATATATTTAACAAAAAATCTTTTTTTTCTAATACCACTATAAAATATTTCTAAGAATTCTATCGTATGGTTTTTTCTTAAATCAATAAAAATCAAAGATCTTTCCCTTTAAACTTTTTTGTTGTTCCTTTAAAAAGAAAAATAGATTGTATAATCGATCTGTTGATATAAAACTAAATTGATTCTCTAATATCTTTATGTTAATCTCAATTTATGTTCAATCATCTCTTTTAAAATTTTATATTATAGCTCATAAATTTAATATTACTATAGTTAAAATAATTTTACATATTATCTTTATTCTTATAAATAATTATTATAATAATTTTTCTTTATTTATTAGATTTTTTTTAGTTCTTAAGATCTCATTAAATGAATTACTTAACTAAGTTACCCTCACGTTACCTAAATACTTCCAAATTTCTGGATTTAAGTCCAAAATAGTCGAAATCCATTCTATTTGCAGCCGTATCTATGATTGAAACAAGTTGTCTAATGCTTCTAGCCCATAGATCTAAAAAATGATTTTAGGATGTGCCCAATGAGATTGGATCACAAGTTGATCATGCAATTGATGTTCACATGGATTTGGATTTATAATAATATCTTATCACGTGACTTAAGGTTTAAAATGGATAAGATATTAATGCATTCATATTTATATTCATTTTGTTTGATGAATGCAAGTATATCTACGGAGAATACTAAAATTTATGATCATATTCGTTTTAATCAAGAAGAGATGCAAATAAAATGTTAATAATATGAATGAAAATTAAGCATACAAGCCCTTCAAGCTTTCTTAATTATGTTTTTAAAAATAAATATATAATTGTAAAAAGGAAAATAACTTCATCCACTGTCACAATTTTTTTTGAAGGATCCTGGTAATTTTGCTAAACTCAAATTTTTTTAGTTAAAAGCGAAACAGTACAAATAGAATCCATCAAATTAAATATGCTATCACACTATAAAAAAAAATATTTCATGGACCAGATGCTAAAAAAATCATTCAAGGGCAAGCATGGTTGAATTAGGTTGGTATTAGGT
Organism: Metroxylon sagu; assembly: GCA_017589505.3. Lineage (NCBI taxonomy): Eukaryota > Viridiplantae > Streptophyta > Magnoliopsida > Arecales > Arecaceae > Metroxylon > Metroxylon sagu. The sequence goes on along the minus strand of JACVBY030000301.1, from coordinate 191,392 downwards.
CAAACCTAAAATTGATTTAATTGAGATCAATTCTAAGATTTTAAATTTGAAACTGAATCGACAGATAGATCGATTTGATATTTGATTGATTCTAGAATAAAATTAAGTTTTCTGTTTTCTTTTTGGTTGTCTGATATTTAATGATTATTTTTTTAGTTATATTTAATAGAAATAATATGTATTTTTCTTCTTGGCTAATTTAATACTCAAAGCTTTTAAGTAAAGATGATAAATAATCCATAAGGTGTATGGGATAACCTAGGTTTGATAAAGCGTAGTAGGTTCATGGGTATAAACTAAGGAACTAAGTAGTTGGTTCACTGGTCCTTGGAACTAGGAACATCCAAAGAAGATCAATCCCAAAGTTATTAAATCATAACAGGGCTTATTAGCGTCAGAATTGGACAAATTTTTGTTGCTACAAGATGAAGTTGGAATTTACGAATATCCAAGTTCGATGCTCACTCCCATCTATTAGAATTATAATATTCCTTTTCAAAAGCGTCAACTCTCCACGTATCCATCCTGCCACCTTTCGTACTTTGACCGCCATCTTCGACCTAATTACCAAAATGTCCCCCCCCCAACGGCCCGGAAGTTCTCTTGGTAAAATTAAAAAAATTTTGGGGCTAAAATAATAATTTCGCTCCTTTCATCTCACCACAAATAAATAAATAAATAAATAAATAAATAAATAAAAACCTGGCTGGCTCCAAGCCCCTCCGGCGAATCCCGTCCAGCCTCCAAGGGGCGAGCTTTCCCCCCTCCGAGATCCAACCCCGACGGCCTATGGACGCCTCCCCGACACGGGAAACCGTCTCCGTCGGCGAGGAAGAATGCAGCGAGAATAAGGCCCATCGGATGGCCTGGAAGAGCCGGTGGTACATGTATCCGGAAGACGTGGGAGGTCTCGCTGTTCGAGCGGCCGCCGTCGGACAGGGCCGTCGAGGCTCTGTACGTGTACCGGAATACTTTTCACCTTGTCCCGCCGGAGATCGGGCGTTTGGGGAGGCTCACGACGCTGAAGTTCTTCGCGAATGACATCGAGGTGCTGCCGCCGGAGGCTGGGGATTCGGTGGACCTCGACAGGTTGCACGTGAAGGTTGCGTTGCCGGGGATTTCGGGTCTTCCGTTCGGAAAGCTCAAGTCTTCGTAGGAGCTTGAGCTCTGTAAGGCGCTGCTCTGAGGCCGTCGGCGTTTTCTATACTGCCCGAAATTCCTGGTCTCAAGTGCCTCACGAAGCTCTCCATATGCCACCTTTCTATCAGGTAATCCTTGGCCCCGATACAGTCTTAAAATTTTCTTTTCTTAATGATAGATTGATGCCATTAAGACTGTTCAGTGGCTCGTTACTTGGCTTAGATTCCGCTTTTGATTTTGATGCTGGTTGGTTATGTTGAAAACAAATAAATCATGACAAAAATTTGCAAAATTTTAGAATAATATAGGCCAGGAATTCGAAGTTTAAGTTTCTGGTTCTATTGTACATTTGGTGTCTTGTTTAGGCCTCCAGCGTGCAGAAATTAGGTCACTATATTTGTCAGTCTGGAACTAATCCATAAAGCCCTTGCTTTTTGTCTGAAGTAACCATAAGGGTGGATCAGTAGACTGCTGCTAATGTTGAATCCTTGGGGGGAAAGAACCATCAAGTGGCTTAAGTTACTGGGTTGCTGATAAGGTTGTATTATTTAGTTTGGTTATTACCCTCGACTGAATGGTTAGCTTGATTTACTTATACTAGTTTCTGTCGAAGTCCTGGTATGTATTAAAAAAAAAAAAAAAAAAAAAACAGCAGTTTCAAGCTATGCCAACTTTGACAAGAGGATTAGTTAATGTGTTTTTTTTTTGAGGATTATTAGATAAGTGTCAATGTGGATAACTCTGCTGATCATGTAAATCATTTTGAGTTCTTAGACTAGCTAGAGATATGCAATTTGGTGGAAGATATTATAGTGATTTTGAATCTAGTGTGAAACACGAGAAAGGATGGTTGGTATATTAATATTATATAACATTATTCTCCACTTCTGTTTTTAATAAGCAAACCCTACTCTAGTTCTTGCCTTAAGGGGAGATAAGTTAGAGAAGAACCGATAGAATTGCGACTGCATTTATTAATTTTCTGAAGACTTTAAGATACCTTTTATGAGATGAAATCCCATGCACCCTTGAACTGCAAACCTTAATATAACCCCAATTTGTTTTTCCCACTGACCTCTGTCAACTTGTCTATCTCCCCTATCTCTGCTCCCTTTGCCCTCTTGTTCTTTTTCTTTTCCTCTTTTCTTCCCTTGCTCTATCTTCTTTCTATCTCCGCCGTTTCCTCTCTCTTCTCCCCTTCTTCCTGCTCCCCTCCTCTCCTCTCTGCGGCTGTTTGAAAATCTTTTGCATTCTCAGCTTGTCTCATTGCCTTGCCCACTGCACTCTGCCTCTATTATTGGACCTCACTACCACTCCAGTGTGCTTGTCAAGCCCCGTCACAGCCCACTTTTGTTGCCAAGTTGTGTGGTTGATCCATCACTATCATTCAGCCTTACTATAGTCCATTCTCGTCCTTCCCCCCTCCTTCCTTTCCTCCTCTCAACTAAACTGCTTCTTGGTCTGGGTTAATAGGTTGGTTTGAGTTAGCTGACTTACTAGCGTATGTAGGTCAGAGCCATTCCACCCGTTGCCATTCCTAGATTTTCTTGATGATATTCCAGATAATGTTAAGCATTGCTGGTGAAGCTTCTGTTCTACAACGTTTGAAGCAAAACTGGAAAATCTTTATTCATTCATTCGCTTGTGTCGTCTTAAACATGCTTAGAATAGTTAAAAAGGCTTATAAAAGAAGCTTCAAAAACTAGCCTTTAGATTATATTTATGTGAAGTTGCTATTATTTGTCTATTTTAGTATCAGAAATCGGCCTAATATAAAGTCGGACTCTTTGTTTTATTCCTTCTTTCAATAGGACATATATATAGATTAATTTTCTCAGATTTTACCTGAAATGTCCCTATTAAATCCAACCTAAGCTGATCTTGATTTATTGCATGGGTAAACCTTACCCTTAATCCTTAATAGAGCTGTCCTACATCATTGCCATCTGGGACCTATTAGTTTTATTTGTGCCACTAATGCGAATTGAAGTCATGAAACTCCAGGTTTTGACTGCTATATGATACCTTAAACTAACTTTTACCATGGGGAGGTTGAACTTGTCAGCTGAATGCCCGCATAAAATGAGTGGTTCTTGTTCATGTTTAAAGGAATGAAACATGCTAGCATGGTGAAGATGAGAGTCTATTGCACATAAAATGATTAGTTCTTGTTCATGTTTAAAGGAATGAAGCATGCTAGCGTTGTGAAGATGAGGGCCTGCTTGACAATAAGCTTATGGATTAGAAGCATGGAAAGGTTGTTTCTAATTCTGTTGCAATGTCTGAATGCTATGGGGAGGTGCTACTGGAACAGTGGATTGGCAATCTCCGGAGAATTTGATTTTGATAAATGGTTAATATTTAGTAGTCTGCATCAGCTAGAGGATACATGGGAAGGTTTTTGTAGTTGCTATAGTGGGTGGAAAAGTTAAGAAGTCTTACCAGAACTTGGTGGCACATAATTTTTAGATTGAAAGTATAACATTTAGCATCTCATGAATTCAAGAGGGAGAGAAGTGTTTGTATCATGGTATTTAGTTAACTTCTCTTTAGGAGATGCTTTATGGCACACTGTTCTCCCTACAAAGCATGAGATATTATATTGAACCATCCATTTTATCTTGATGTAAAGAGGCAACATGATGGAGTAACACTGGCTCACCCTCATCAAGAATAATGTGAAAACCAAGGTATCTTTTCGAAGGATTCTTTAAGGTCATTAAAGTTGTTTGCAAGTCACCAATGATGATTACTTGACTTATTAACAAGAACAAGAAGTGCTTATGCTATGTGGTCAATTGAAGTTCTACCTACCCAACAATCATTGTAACATGTATGCCCATTTTAGTGAAGGTGCAAATTCAAGTGTTTCAATTGTCTAATTCCAATTTAATTTTTTTTGTGCAACTCTGCCAGTACTGTGGCCAAATTGGATGAAAATTGGTTGCTTTTGATAATGATACTGACCTGTCACTTCCAGAAAAAAAATTGCCTGAACTCTAAAGTTGCTTGTTTGGTCACATAGTGTCATACTGTTGACTCAGAAATGAGAATTTGAGGGCATGACAACTGCCACATACTCACAACGAGAAATTGACCCTGTGAGTATTGAAGGCTTTCAACTTGTTAATGAATTTTACATAATTTGATAATAACACAATTCATATATAGGCAGTAGCAAACATCAAAATAGTAAACTTACAAAACAAATTATTTGTTATATTCACATAGATCACCAAAGTTACAAATAGAATAATTCACCAAATTTACAATTTTGCATTACAGGTACTTGAAATATTCACACATGGTCCTCAAGTAGCTTTAATATACAAACTAAAAAACAAAGTGTGGTCTATGTTACAGATCTGGCCTTGCCTCTAGTAACACTCCCAAAAGATAATATCGTGCTAGTCTTTAAGTTTCTGGATTTGAAAAGAGAAGTAAAAATAGGAGCTTAATATCTTAAATAAGTAACAATCCACTTTTAGTAGTTGGATCAAGCAAGTATCAAATAAATCCAACTCAACAACTCCATATAATGAAATGATACATTTTTTACTAAAGTAAAGATTACAATATATCCATATAATGAAATAATACATATATTTTTTTATCAGAGTAAAGTTTATAACCCAAATTTCATATTCAAAACTGCACTTATATTCAAATAACCAACATAAAGTTTACAATCTATCCATATAGTAAAATAATACATTTTTACTGGGGTAAAGTTCACATCAAATTTCATACTTGAATCTGTACCTATATTCAAATATTTGATCACAGATGTCAAGTTTCAAATTTATTTCAACTCTACACCCATAAGACTCAGTGAGATGGCCAGACCACATTTAACCCCTTGGAATAGGGCACAGAATACCATATTCAATCCCTATGGAGTAGGTCACACAACACAGCTATGCTGAGAGTCAGAAACACAGACACATATATCTGATTCAAGATATTCATTTCAAACATTTACAATTTTTTGGGACAATCCAGGTATTTTCAAAATTGAAGCTTTTCTAGAGGTTCAGTATCTCTGAAATATGCATAAATTTTCAATAATAGTTCAAAAATGCCACTTGATTTACAAAAGAGTTTTCAACAAATAAGTCTTTACTTGCTTTATCCTATTTATGCAATTACAAGAAAGTTTTGCACAACAACTTTTATAACCAGTGCAACTAATCTACAAGTTATGATTTAGTATGCATCTATCATTAATTGAGATTATTTGCAAAATATATTTAATAGTAGTAAATTAAAGAATTTAGTTTGTATAATTGAAAAGATTTTCTTGTGATATCAAGTTTGAAGTTAGGATAACTTATCATTTGTCATACAACATTTTAAAAATTTTAACAAAATACTTAAAGTGTAGTACGTTACTTACCTTGCACCTATAAACAATAAAGTAGATTAACTAGTTCATAGGGATCCTATGAAACCTAATAATCCAAAGTCACAAGTGTGTTGATTTAGTGCCACATTAGTATTTTAGAATAATTTCAAAAGATTTTTGGAAACTCCAATTTCTTAAAAATAATGACTGCTATAATATAGAAAGGGGCTACTTTTTATAACACTTACCTTCATGTTTTCTCCCTCCAGAGAGAGAGAGAGAGAGAGAGAGAGAGAGAGATAGAGAGAGAGGGGGGGGGGGGGGATGAGTTGTTGGGGAGAGTTGTGAGAGAGACGGGAGGGAATAAGAGAGTAAGAGATGGATGAGAGAGGGAAAGAGGGAGAGAGTGAGAAGTGGTGGGCATCAGGTGCATGAGGGGGAAAGAGTGCATGAGAGAATGAAAGAGAGTGAGAAGGTATGCAAGAGGTGGTGGAGAGCTGGGTTACGTGGCATCGGGAGAATGCAACTGTGGCCTTTGTTTAATTATGGAGAGGGCACCACATTACAAGTAGCCTAACAAAAACCTGGGCTGTGGTTAGTTCAAGTCTTTCTTTGGCTGCATATGCTTAAATTTGCAATCCTTCCAATCTTTCAATTTTAAAGCATATTATTGAATGCCATAGTTTATCCTTTTTTTTTAGCAGGGTTTGTCTGTTGCATAATGATAGGAAGTTAAAAGCAATTATATTTTGTGGAAAAAAAAAACATAAATTTAGAATGTTATCTCTGATCAGAAATTGACAATTTTATGATTTATAATGTTTTATTTTTGAACTCTGAAGTCAATCCTAGCAAATTATACCATCTATCAGTACCATTTTGTTCCTCTATAAATAGACAAGATAGGAGAAGGTGCTTACTGGCTGAGTTGGTAAAGCCTCTTCTATTAATACAAGAGACCTGAGCTCAATCTTGCCTTTGCTCCAATAATTAGCCAGGCTTTCTCCTGTCCTAGTTCTTAATAATAATAATAATAATAAAACAAATACAGGAGATATTATATGCTTGGTTTTGAATCCAATATTCGGCCTGACACCTTGATGATGGTTAAACCAACCAGTTCTCAAAGTACCCATATAGTTTCATAATTTTATCAGGACATTGATCAAATGTGCCATGTCATTACCTGTTGTCAGATAATTGTTGCACCTCAAGCTGGATGTTGGTGATGAGGAATGTCTAATATATAACATTCATTAGTGTTATCAAAAACTTGAAAAGGCAGTAACATTCATTCAGAGTTGGTTTACTCAACTCATGGATTGGCATGTCCAAGATGCTTTCTTGCAACATATCCTTTAATAGTCTTGTTCTTTATTTTTGTGCTTAAGATTACTGTATCTTGATGAGCAGTTGAAATGATGTCCAAGGCTCATGCCAGAACTGGAAGCACTAGCATTGGCAGATGAACCAAAGTTGAGATCAAAATCAGGGATATTTTCGGATGCTGATGCTAAAATTTTAAAGCTATTGGTAGATCTTTTTTACCAGTGTACTAGAGAAAACCCAGCTGCCTGTCCTGTTCGACACATCTACAGCTCACTCTATGCTGTTTCTTCATAATCACATGCAACTTAGGCCAGCAGTAGTGGCTAATTATATGCAACTCTAGCAAAAATTTTTACAGTTGTAGCACTGAGGCATCATATGTTTATCAACCCCTGCCAGCTGAAGAAGATGGCATTTGGACCACTAACCTAATTTCTATGATTGTCATGGTTACTGTTGATAAGTTGGGTCGAGCAGTCTTTTTTCCACAGCTGGCTTGTGCCTCATTGTAACAAAGGGGATGGTTCTAAGTTTTATATTGTTCTTTGGCAGCCCCAGAATCGGTTTGTAATGAATAACAAAGTTATTTTTCAATTGGGGTTTAACAAGCTAATTTATTCTTCTCAAACATCACGAGAGTTCTCAGTTTACTGCTAGTGCTTTAAGAAATGAAGTTCGAACAAAGATGTAGATTTGCAGAAATTTTATTTCTGTAATAAATTCTTGATCTGGTTCCAGGGATAAATCTGAGAAGCATTTGAAATCAAAGTATGCTGGAGTGGAATTTCACAGTTGATTGCAATCTGCTAGTGATGAAGAAACAATTTTTATGATTTTTTCAGCTGCTTGTGTCAATTGAGATGCCTTGCATTCATATATGGTTTTTTGTGATTTTCAGTGACAGGGCTATAGGAATTAATGTATAAAACAGAAGGCCCTTATATTTAGTTGTGTAGTTGACATTGTATTGTGGAATTGTTTGGCTGCTTGCAATTCGCATTTTAATTGTAGGCCACAATTTATTTGCAAATGAAATTGCATTTGTAGAGTAGGATATTATTTTATTATTGTAATTGGGAAATGCAAATATCTCATATTCTCAGCTATTTGATTGTTTGACATGAAATTGGACTGGTAAGATTGCCTCACAAGAAATAGTGAACTTTTCGCATATATTATTATATAATATTTATCTTATTATTTTAAAATAAAATATTAATATTATTTAATGGTTATTAGATTAATATAAGAATAATTATTATAGCAATTATGTGAATACAAAATGATAATAACTAGACATTTTTTTTATGATGTGCATTATAATAACTAATAATTATTATATATTAATTATTATATCTAAGAATAATTATTAAAATAATAGTGTATAGATAATATAATATTATAATGATAATATAATATTTTAATAATATTATGATATTTAATAAGAGTAGTAGAATATATTATAATATCCTAATTCTATTAGATCTAATATATTTTACTACTATTACAATAATATAATATTATACTTTTTTCCTATAATGTTATTATAACATGATAATAATATTATAATATTATGATATGATAAAAATATTATTATAATAATGCAATCTATTATTATGATTATAAAAGCTTGACTTGATTATACTCAAGCATATCTACTTAGGTTTGGTTAGTTCTAAATTGAATGATAGGAGTCCATATTAATAATTCAAGTTATTGAATGTGATCTATTATATTTAAAAAAATCTTAAAATTATGTAATTTAGAGATATCTAACACGTGCATTAGGTGGTTAAAATATTAGATAATTTAGATAATACAAAATAATGCATATTTTTGACTACTTGATGCATGGGTTAGGAGTTTCATAATGTGATTTTTGATGTTTAAATTATGATTTCAGATCCTAGTGAGATGTCTCATAGAATGTTGAGATGACATCCCAAGTGTGGGGATAACCATTCTATCATCGTTCTAATATTCCATCCAAAGTGTGGACCAAAAATGGGTATATCTTATTTTGTGGAACAACCAAGACGTACTCATCTTACGGAAGTTAAAACCTTTGTTTAAATATTATAGAGGTAGTAATTCATTCCCAATCGATTGGATTGTTGGTGTGGAATTTCTATCATTTAATTTAGATTTGACTAGATTAAGTGGATATATATTTGAGCATAATCAAGTCAATATTCATGATTGTTATTATATAATACCAATAACATAATATGATAATAATATCATAATATTATTATGAGGTGAATTAGAACCTAATCGATTAGATTTAAAATCAAATCAGATTACTCTTGATTGGTTGATAGAGATCTAATATTGATGATTAGAATTGTTAGATGTGATCTACATACTATCATAAATGATCTCTTAGGCATGTCATTTTGCATTTGCATTGTATTGGAAACACATCATTATGTTTTGTTGGATAAAAGTATCTGGTCATTGTCTTGCATTTAGTCAGTTGTAATGTTGATATGCTTACAAAAGTTTAAATAAAAAAAAATTTATATGAGCAAGAAAAGTAAAAAAAAAGAAAAATAGAAGCATCAAATTTGCTACTTGCCTTAATTTGAGGAATCTATATGTTCACAAGTTGAAAAGAAGATGACTTTAAGAATTCATTGGTTAAGGATAATTTAAAAGGCATCACAAGATAAATTTAAAGGATAACATTAGGTTTTTATTGAAAAGTAAAGAGTATAAAAAGAAGTGAAATGAAATTCATTAATTGTATAGAAAAAAAATAATCTGCATTCCGCTTTGCATCTAATGGGGTGCTAGGTTTTCTTGCTACCGGTGTCTTAGCTAGAAGGATGCAATTTTAGCATTGTGTTACGGTTGGACTTGTTGATCTCTTCAAATGTATGGAATTATATTTAAGCTCTTACACATAATCTGGAGACCTCTTAGCTATGCATTGAGTTGTTAGAACATGACTAATTTAAGAAACATAAAAAAATATATCTTTTTATCAGGTGATGAATAAGAGTTTGGAAGCAGTAGATTGCAACTAATAACTTGAATACTGGTATTAGATTTCCATTATATAGTTGGTACCAACTAAATCTAAATTGAAATTTAAGAGACTAGATTCTAGTTCATCTCACATTATTACAATGTTATCATACTATTATTATTATAATATAACTATTTATGATAACATTATAATACTAAATATTAATGTAATAATAATGTTATTATTTTAATGTTGTCATTTTAATTACAAGGATATTACAGAGAAGAAGTAAATGGTTGGACCGGTCACAAGATTCAGTATGATTAAAACTATGACCAATATTGGCCGTAGTTCTAATTACAAGTTTTATTTATTTATTTACTTTGCAAATGCTGCAAATATCTAAACATTTGTTCTATATACCTACATCTAAATCTAAAATTAATCCAATATAATTATAAACATTACAATCAATCTGTAGTTGGCCTTAAAGTATCCATCTGTAGTATTTTCTATTTTATATAGATCAGATCCATTTTGATACCATTGTTGCAATATAAAATAAGAAGATATTGCTATGTTTGCGATTAACCTAACAACTGTCATCGATCGACGGGCCAATATAAGTTCTCGCACTTCTTATCATCTTAAATCCTTCGCTGCATTGAAGAAAGTAAACCAAGAACGCCTCTCAACATCGAGACCAAACATAAATAAATAATAAATATGAATAGAAAAAACAAAAACAAAAACAAAAACAAAAAAAATAAAACAAGTCACATGAATCGTATCCTCCAATATCTCGTTCTCAGCACTCCAAAATTCAATGCATGCGTGGAGATTATTCTGTTATCTCAGTATCATTCATGCACGCGTGATATTAAATTTGGTGGCAGCGTGAAAAAAGGATGCAATAATATTTTGTGCCAATGGTCCCGTTTGATTCCTTCTGATGAATGCATTGATGCACCATGAAAACTAAATAACCAAGAAGGACAAAAAAAAAAAGAGTTTTATTTGGCAGTCGTTACATTGATAAATATTTAACACCCTCTGGCAGCTGCAGTGGTTATGTTTTGTGATTGGTGGTGTGGAATATTCAAAGAGGAGAGAGAGCTTGGACCACACTCTCTGAAGCCCAGCCATTTGGACCACCTTGGCTCTAGGGTTCTGTTTCCAAGTCTTTTTCCCCCCCATGGGTTGTTTTCTTCTCTCAGCCTGCAACCCATGCATGGGACTTGCAAAGCCTGCACCAGCTCCAAACTGACTTACAGCTAAGTGGGAGCACAGAAAAAAAAAGAGGAAAAAAGAAGTAAAGGTAGCAGTGAGTGCTAGTTTCTGTATAGACTACAGGGTACATGTATCCATCTCCAGCTACTCCATGCCAACTTCACTAACATAAATATGAGCTCACTTGCTCACTGGACCACCATATACTGCAGAACAGTTCATACGCATGGTACAATTGGAATAGCCATGGCATCAATGGCTAATGGAGGCCAGTGGGAGCAGATGAGGTTGATAAACTACTGATTACATCAACTAGTCCTTCAAGTTATAGGCAGCTTCACTGAGATCAAACACGGGGGCTCATTTGCTCACTGGACCCCCCCCCCCCATATGTTGCAGAAAAGTTCATGGCCATCGCCATCATGCAACTGAAATAGCCATGGCATCAAAAGGTAATACTGGTCAGTAGGTACTGTTGGGATCATTATGTACTGCATTAAATAAACTAGCCCTCCAATCTATAAAGCAAACTAATGGTAATGTGAAATATTATGGAAAATGTCGATAGAGTTCAAAGATGTGGTTCTCTATGGAATTTAGGCTCAGGTTATACAGGTTATTCGGCCTTAGTATTAAATGTATTAAGCTCATTTATGACACTGCCTTGCTGTCTTTGATACAAGTATGACACTTTGTTGCTTAGCCTTTTATGGCCATAGAACTATAGATGGTCTATAGGTTCTTGGGTTAAGGGGTTCTAGGGGATAAGGCCCTGCTTTTGATATGGCAATTCTTGTCAGCTGGTATCATCAAGATATATATTATTCAAGAACCTTGCTGAAAGGCCATGGAAGGAAGGGTAAACTAGCAATAAGAAACGCTTACATGAAACCTGGTGTCTTATATCTATCATCTGACACTTTGACATGCTGTTTCACATGTAGTACTTAGTAGAGTGAACAAGCGCTATAAAACTTATGGCTAAAGAGTGTAATTACTTGTACTTGCCAACCACCCCCTTAGTGCAAAATGACTCTGGGTGAAATTTTGTGGTTGAAACCATACCCTGTGAGTAAGCCTGTATTGTACTAAAACATGGTTCATGAGATGTTGATATTTGGTGGCTACGCCTCCTTTTCCTTGTTAAAAAATAAAAAAAAAAAAAATTCAAGAAAACTCTAGGGTCTTTTGGGCTATCTTGACCTGAAATAGAGTTTTAGAATATCTGGATTGCAGTTATATAATAATATAGCTTCTGGACATCATTACCTCCTTAGATCTAACATACTAACAGTTCTTTCTGTTTCTGTATGATATAGAGGTAGCTAGATATACAAATCTTTTGCTTTATCAGAATTTTGAAGTCATAAAACATGATTAATGATTTGAATTTAAATTTAAGCCATGTAGCTATCAGTAATAAGATCTGAATGCAAATCTTTTTGAAAGAATTGAAGTTCATGCAAGTCTTATCAATTTAATTTTTGCATCCCATGGTCTAAGTTCAACCTAGTGGCTTACCTACACAAAGAAAACTTATCCAATGCCAATGAGATTGGTATCATGCTAGGTGAAGCTCATATAAAGTTTGACATTTGCCAAATTCGACCAAAATATTTTATCCAGTCTGGCTGGGTGTTTGCATTAGCCTGACCCAAGTTGCAATAGTTAGAACCATGTCCATTGCTGATCAAATCCTACTCCTAAGAAGCTCCTTGACCCAACCCTTTCAGACCTTTGGGTCCTCCTTATTTGATGGACTGGGCATTATAAATTTGATCATTGGATCTACTTTGATGAACCATGACATTTCTGAGGATTGATTGTGTCCCTAAATATTTGGACTTGTGTAATTTACAGTCAGCAGAGATGCCTCTCCTTCGGAGCTATCTTGATTCCACAACGACAGAAATCAATGTTGTTTTCACTGAAACGACAACAATCATAAATAAAAAGTGAAGCTAAGGGCTGGAATGCAACAATGGCAAGGTTGTAGTATAAAATGTGAATCTCCTTCTGAAACGTGGTAGCAGGACTTTTTTTTGATATCAGGTTTAGTTTTTTGTTTCTTAGAAATAAATGAAACCTTTTCGTAGCCATTGCCTCGGTATTATAAAGCTTTGAAACGCTAATTATCACTTTCTGCTCACATACAAACGCGACGTACGGCCTCTGTGTCTTGATCCAATCCTTCCTTCACCCTTCCCTATCTCCTGAACGCCTACTACACTTTACACCCACAGCTAGCTCACCTCACCTAGGCTCCTTGTACACCAAATCTCTCTCTCTCTCTCTCTCTCTCTCTCTCTCTCTCTCTCTCTCTCTCATGGCTTACCCACCATTCATTCAGATCCATCTGCACTCATTTTACCAAAAGAAACAAAAAAGAAAACCACACAGTCTAACTGGGGGGTTCGGTGTAATATTCCTATAAGCTGCATCTCCCAATGAGTCTCCTTTGGAGCTTTGCTTCCTTTGTTCTATCCCAATCTCCTCTTTTTGGGTGGTTTGTTTTGACATGCCAGGTTTTTCCTTTTCCTTTTTGTTGTTTTTATCTACTCTTCTGTTCTTGTCTTGCTTTTCATTTGATGATATTTTCAGTTGAAATTCGCATCCGTTTGGTTCTTTCCTCTTCTTTATTTTACAGTATCTTCTTCTTAGTTCAACTCTAACTATTTCTGTTTTTTTTTTTTGTTTTTACTGCACATTTACATCTTTTGACTTTCATATTTGCTTTAGAAAAGTTAAAAAAAAAAAAAATGCAAGCTGCAACTAGCACTTTCATGAAGGAGGCTCCATTGTTTGCACTCTTTTTTTTTTTTTTCTAAAAAAAAAAAATCAGTTCTAGGTCCTTTGGAATAACTTGGATAAATTCTATTGTATTGTCATGCATGACTCCAATGTTTATTATTATTATTATTATTATTATTCTTTAGTCTATCTTTTAGATATATTTGGTGCAATCTGAGCTATTACTTTTTAGAAGTTTAAATGTCTAAGTGAAGTGTTAAATGTTTCCTTTTTTTTTTCCTTTCCCTACTTGAAAGTTGACCTAGGCATTTAGCATTGAATGCTTTAGTCTCTAGGCATGTTACCTGAAGTAATTTTTTAATGCTTGATCAAGTTTTATTTCTCATGGGTCTCTTTTACTGATTTATACCTTCCCTTTCACACTAGCTGTTGCCTTGGCCTTCTTTCTTGTCTTCCTCCCCTCCTTTCTCCCCCTCTACCTTCAAAACCAACTTCTTGTTCTTTTTGATCCTTTCACTTCCACTACCCTTGCGTCTCATCAATTTTTTCAGTCACTTGCATTGTTTTGCTTTCTCCTTCTCTGTCTTCTGTAGGTGCTTTATTTTCATCTTTGGTTCTACCTTTCCATGCTACTATTTTCTCTGCATTTTTCTGTAGTTCTAACAACTTTTCTCTCAGATATAGGACTCTTTTTTATGGACAAATATATAAAGGGCAGTGTAAACAACTTCTTTATTCAAATAAACTTTCCCCTTCTAATTATTCTGGTCAAGCAAGCAAGCTTGCTGTTCATTTGCATCTTGGGAGTTGACCCAGACACCTACCATTGGTTGCTCTAAGTCCTTGTGAGGCTGACCAATTAAATTTCTTGGTTGTTTCCCATATGCTCTTGACCTTGCTAGCTCACACATACATCTCCATCTCTAGTTCTTGCAGTTCTATGTTTATCAAGCTCATCTTCTCCCTCCTGACTTAGTTTCTTCAACATTTCCAACGAAGTTCACATCAACCTACTGATAAGTGCCCAAGGGAATGACTGAAGCTGCCAGCATGATCTAGATTTGAATCCAAAGCTAGATCCATAAACACACCTTCCTTCTTCCTAATAGACTAATAGATGCTCTCTCTCTCTCTCTCTCTCTCTCTCTCTCTCCTCTGGTGGTCACCCACTAGGGAGAGGGATACACAAGGGTGTATCTTTCAAAGAGAAGAGACAGGGTTTATTTTATGTAGAGATGAACATGGACTCAATCATGACTAGATCATGCTTTGACAGCTTCAGTTGTTCCCTTTTTGGGCACAGCAGATCCCCATTCATCACAGAACAAGAAAGGAAAAGTGAAGAACACTGTGAGTATATTCTTCTCATGTTGCTTCACATGGCCATGCTTGCTGACCCCCTTTATTTTTGAGTTTTTTTTGTCAGTTTGATCCCGTCTACAGCAAGGAGGAGCTTCTCAACCTGGTATTTTTCAAACATTTATCCTATTAATGATTCTACTACTGCTACTGCTAATAAAGTTACCCACTTTATATGAGAAGGTTTTAAGATTTTTTTTTTTTTTTTGTACAGATTTCAAAGTTGAGAGATGAAACAGTGTGTCACACTTTAGTCCTCAATGATCCTTTTCTTTCTATGGTATATATTGTTTTCTGTCCTCATTCATCAGCTATCTGGCTTCCAGAGCTATAGAAAGTATCTAAATGCGGTAGCTTCTAGTGTCTTTCACAGGAGCACTTTGTCTACCTGGAAAGATAGTCCCAAGTCCAGTCTTTCTCAATAAGCTTTTGAAGAAGGCCTGATATCTCCTTGGTCTGGCAACAGCCTGGTTTGGATTTTGCTTCCTAATTCAGTGTGTTGAGGCTTCCTTTGGGCTCTGCCTCAGTTGCAGGCTGAAGTTATCTCATTGCACTATTGGTACAGTACTTTTTAGGTGGATGATACTTGGCTAGATTGAAGCGAGAATGACGTCCACATTCTGTCCTTGGATCCACTAAAAACAGTCTATGCTTGTATTCTTCTCAACTCAATAATAGACTGGGCTTATAACCTGCTGATCTCTTGTTTCCATTTCAAACTTCTTTATTTGATCAGGAGACAGCCGTGCCCTTGAATCATGTAGCATGGGAGATAATGATTCATGTCATTTCTTGTAACTAGAAGTTGATTGGATAGGAAGCTATTTTATTCTACACAATGGCTGTAGGGATTTTTTACCCCTTTTTATTCTTACCTCTGGTTGGCTTCATTAAAAGCACGCAGAAATCAAAGTCTGAGAATGAGTTCAACATGCCCATATAAATGGCCAAAATTTAAACATAACCAACTTATTTACGTGTGTGCGTGTAGATAGAGAGAGAGAGAGAGAGAGAGAGAGAGAGAGAGAGAGATATTTGGCTACATTGAAATGTAGCCAAGTTTATATCCGCTTACCTCTTTCATCCTTAGATTTACATAATTTATGGGTCTTAAACATGAAAAAAATAAAAAAAATGAAGTGATTTCGACGTCCATGTAAATTTCAAGATGAGAGAGATAACCGAATTTTGAATTTGGTTACATTCAAACCAAACCCATCTCTTTAGAGAGAGAGAGAGAGAGAGACACACATATATATATATATATATATATATGAAGTTATTGTGCAGTTTTCTAGCTATTTCAAAATGACTTTGAATATAGAGCCATAGAGCTAATATTATGCAAGGACACAAGTTTGCAGGTATTTTGGCAGTTGGCAGACATCCTCTCATGCTAACAGAAAGCCCACCAGGCATGGGTATTCTTCTCCCAAAGTGTAATACTGGAGAGCTAAATGTAGTTCTATCACTAGATTTCTCAAATTATGCTTATATCTTCACTTTTAAATATGTCCAACATTCTAAGGCCTTTTATGTGGCTCACTTGTTTTACCTAATGGTAGTATTGGGTTGGGAGTCATAGTAATCTAATCTTATAGCAAGAGAGAACAAGAATCAAGTGGTATAGCTTGAGTAGCAATTTGCTCTCTTAATTAATCACATGAATGAAAGCATCTTACATGACAATTTTATCAACGAATTCAGTGAAAATCCTGCTAAACTTCGCATGAATCTTTCTCTTGGTGACCTCGGCATCATGCTAGAATGGCCCATAATCATCGCTGGACAATAAAATTAGAGTAGTTGGCAAGAAGATGAGGCACATTAATGATTTTGTGACCAACTATTAAGGTTATGAGATGGTTTCATTGCCCATAATTTAGTTCAAGTTAGATTTGGGATGACAATGAGAATTGCAGGTCAAATTAAGCCTTTCAACTTTAACCTTAACCCAAACTGCTCAATGAAATTCTAATTACATGGTTTGGTGATGGTAACTAGATAATATTATCAGTTTGGCAATTTTCTCAGCAACTACAAAAAGCCCTACGAATAAATTCCTGGGACCAACCCAACAATGCTTTAGGGTTTAGCTAGCCAATCCAATCCTACTATAGGTTGCACTTAATTCAAAAGAATTAGTTGAAGGATTCCTTGACATTAATTTTCTTCTTTTCAGATGAAAACCCTCAGCATCTATTGAGCAAAAGAGTAATTCTTTTTTTCATATTCATGCACTTCAGAAGGTGGATAAGAATTGATAACAAGACCAAGAATCACCCTGTGAATGGTATGTTGTATTGAATTGCCTTTAGTTTGTTATTTTAGTGTGTTCACTATACTCATGTAGATTGTATTCAATGATATCAGGTACTTGACTGGTGGACGTAATTTTCACATGCACATCCGTCCATAGCATGGTAGGAGGTCTATTTTGAAGATTCAACAAGTCATCAAACTATGAGGAGGTCATCTAAGTAGTCTTAGAAAGTAACCTTTATTCTATTAAGTCCCTTTGTAGAGATGAGCATCGGTCAGCTGGGCCGATGGTAAAATGATAGCCCAAGACATCAGAGTGGGACAATCTAACCCAAACTCGAGCCAAGGATTACTAGCCCAAGCTCAATCCTATGGAAACCTCTCAAAGGCCTAGACCCAACTTGGTTTGATCCAACCCAAACTTTTTTAAAACTATTATAATTAAAAAGTAACCTTAAGGAGGTTGTTTGGTATGAGATGATCTTGCAAAAATCATCGATAATTTTGGGATGATAAATAGCATCATCTATTTGAGTAGTGATAAGGATGAGAATATTGGATCATCATGGTAATGATTATTTTTACTAAAAAATTAGGATAACTTTATCCCTATATTTATCAATCTCTTCCTCTATATTATAATAATATAATATAATATAATATTTATAATAATATTTTATTATATGTTATAATATTAATATAACAAATATGTGTAATATACTATATTTATAATAATTGATATATAATATATAACATATATTTATAGTATTATTAATAATATTATTAATCTTATATTATAATATATATAATTTATTCATAATATATTGTATAAATATAATAATATTATTACATCACATGGATTTCAGGGACTCTAGATATGCAAGAGACAGGAAAGGAAGTAAAGCTATTGCTATTATTTTAGATAAGAAGTTTTAGAATGATTGTTTTATCATTGTAAAAATTATGAAGCCACTTATTTGCTTATTGTGTATTATAGACTCGGATAAAAAGCCTTCTATTGGATATGTATTGGAAGGAATGCATAGGGTGAAGTTAGGAATGAAGAAGTTATTTTTACGTAAAAAGAAGTTATACATGTTGGCCTTATCATGTTAAGGGAATTGATTCCACCCTTACTACAAGATTGACCTTTTTGGTATAGTAGTCATGTTAAGGAAATTGATTTCATCCTTATTACAAGATCGATCTTTTGGTATACTAGTTAGGGTTCGGTTCTAAAACTTTTATCTTAAAAAAAAATATTTAAATTGCAACATGACATGCTTCTTTTTTTTATTTTGAGTTATTTATCTCTAATATAGGGTGATAGCGATGCCATTACATTATGTATTTTTGGTAATACATTATCATTATTGATTTACAGTACCAATAATTACTAAAACAATATTACTAAATTTTAATTTTTGTATATTATATTATATATATATATATATATATATATATATATATATATATATATATATATATATATATATATATATATATAATGTTAATATATTTGTTATATAATTAATTAATAATTAATATATTTACTACATCATAATGATGTCGCGGATCAACTCGGGTTGTCCCAATGGTTAGACCATTGACCCATGACCCCTGATTCCTTTTCCAATTCAATGAACAATCTGGTTTCTAGAACACTGCCTTGAAGTACTTTTCAACATTTCTTAAGCAATGCCAGAGATTGGAAAAAAGAAGAGGGAGAGCTATGGCTGATCGATAGGTGGTTGGCAAGGTAAACAAGTAAAGGAGGCGACGACTGGGTTGGTTGGCGAGGAAAAGGAAGGCAGGCTGAGAATATGATGGTGTTTTGACCGAATCAGCTGGCAAAGGTGGAAAGACGGAGAGAAGAAAGAAAAATGGAAGGTGATGAGCAGCATGTGGTGACGGCTTGGTCAAGGAGACAAAAGAAGGAAAGGAAAGGAGGAAAAGGAAGAAGAGAAGAAGGAAAAGAAAGGAAGAGGGAAAAGAAAAGGAAAGCATGGGAGGTTGGCTCGGTGGGTTTAAAATGGATGGGCTCATTGCATCTTGGAGCAGTGAACTGCAGTGGTTTCAGCCACCTTTTCTCGCTGAAGATTCGATTTAATCTCTTTTTTAGATTAAATCCTCCTAGACACCATGTTTTCTAGGTATAAAATGACAGAGGTTAGGTGTTTGTTTGAGAGAGAGAGGTGCTCATTAACAATTAATTTAGTCATATCGATTCACTGTAACCACTCTTTTGCTTAATTTATTTTCTTTCAACCTCCCCCTTGATCTCATTAAGGACAGGGGAAACCAATCTGTACAAAGTTGAGATGAAAGATTATAGGCTAATAAAAGTCTTAGTCACCTACTTGTCTGACTAGAAATAATTAATGCAAGGGTCTGAAGGCAGGTGCTACCTGATGAAAGTTCCTTGGCTTTGCTTTTGGATGTGGAGCCAATTCATAGCAATAAACTAATACTACACTGGATGGACTTTGATGAGCTTTCAACCATTGAGCATGGAACTTGTGTCACAAGATCACACCCCATTTGACTCTTGGTGGCACAGAGCAATATGAGAAGATTAAGTTACTTTTTAAAGCAAGTACAAACATTTGTCAAGGGAGAAATTAATTATCTGATTTCGAAAAATCATGGATCAATAGGCTTTAATTTTACGGTCACAAATTCTCGTATTCCGATGTTGTTAGGCTGTAGAAGACTGCTAGAGTCTCTTTTTTAATCCATGCTCTATAATATCGTTCTTTCACTGATGATGGATTCAGAGGTCTCATAAAAGAGTCTTCGTAAAAATGCATCTCTCAATTAGAACTTTTGTTTCCAGCCTCAAAATAAATCGAAAGTCGTAAAACAATCATAATAAAAGCCAGTTTCAGAAACCAACTCAACCACCAGACCAACGACCTCATATGGATCTTGGCTTGGTCAAACCCAAATCATCAGTCAACAATTTGCATGGAATGCAAGTAACAAACTCAAGCATATGAGCTTGTCCAGTTTGGGTCCCCATAAAATCCACCTCAGGAGTTAACAAGCTCAGAGGCAGTCCACAAATTAGATGGTTCAATAATTATGGTCTCATTAGTTTGTTCCACCAAACTTTTTGACGATGAATGTTATGATCCCTTGCTAAGAGGTTTAAGATGGCTTAGTGGTTGGACTCTTCTTCCAATTGGAGAAGATTCCAAGTTTGAACCTTGGGAGATGTGACCTTAAGTGTCTGATACGGGTAGGTCTTCCAGCACATCTGTAAAACAATGGGATAATTAAGATTCACTCTGGATTGACTGGGATTTTACAATGGATCCCCCTAGATTGAAACTTTATAGCCTGTCCTTGGTTTTGAATGGCATTTTATGTTAATCTCTGGCCCTGTTCACAAGTAAAGACAAAACAGTGGTAATTGTGTGCAGAAATTTAACAGGCCTAGCTGTGTACAAAGCACAGGCCTAAGCGTATATAGGAACTAAATATAAGATACTAGTTAGGAGGGGTTGAACACAAAATGAATGTGCTTCCACCCATATCTCCTCCAGCCCAAAAAAAAAAAAAAAAAAAAAAACAATGGAGGAAAAAGAAAATATCAACTGCAAATTAAAAGTTCTCTTGATTTTAAGTGGATAATGTCGGTGATCTCAGAATACTCTGATCATAGGTATCATTTTCTCATTTCTTTGTAGGGCCTGCTGTTGATGGAGACTGAGCTTGCAATATTTGCCATGTAGAAGCTGTTGCCTTGAGCAACCACTTGTGAAAAACTAATGCAAGCCACAAAAAGCAGCAGCAATTGTTGGCAAAAAAAAAAAAAAAAATCATTTGTTGAAAAGAAAAGATTCCTCTTTGCAATGGATTCACTTCAGAAGAGAGAGAGAGAGAGAGAGAATCATTGTTAAATGCCTCCAAGCCCACGTAACAGAGATGGCCCAAAATCGTTATTGCTACTACAGTGACTCAAAGCTATAAAATTATTAAAATATATTTATATTTCAAAATAAATATTAAGCACACCACTGGTGATGTATCAACACACTATATCATTTTATAATCAACCAATATTAAGTTAATACATTTAGGAAAACTTAATATAAAAAATAATATCAACTTCTTTGAACAATAATAATGCCAATTAATGATCATTATTGCGACTTATATAGGGCACAGTAATGATGATCATAGTACACATGTAATAATCACTGTTTATGTGATGTTAAATGTAATTATATAATGAGAGAGAGAGAGAGAGAGAGAGAGAGAGAGAGAGAGTCACATGATTGTTAGGCTGAGATACCTTCTTCTTGTGAAACACAACACAAAACGGAAGGGTCCATGCAAAAGTGGTCCCCTCAACTCTCTGTGGCTCTGAATGGGACGTGGAGATGCATGAAAGGGCCCCTAAAAAAGCTATTAAAAGTTCACAGCAAACATAGCGACCTTAGCTTGCATGGTGGTGGGGTGGGCATGGCCACATTCAATTCTCCATTCTTTGGGACCACCACCTTTAAATTATTCTGCCTTCTTTCAACCATGCCAACACCCAATAGCAGAAGACGACCAAAAACTAAAACTCTTTCCACACCTCCCTCCTTTCTTCTATATATTTCTCCTTTTTTCACCCTCAAACCTATCTGAAGCCTCTTCATCATGAACAATTTCAATTGCTTCTCTTCTATTCTCCTCTCTTCTCTCTTCCTCCACCCTTCTACTGAGTGCATGGCTTCTTTTGGTGCACCACAAGTTGCTGAAGCTGCCAGCATGATCTGATCTCTCCTCTATCCCTGTATTCCTGATTTTCCAAAAGAAGCCCATCAGATCATCTGGCAGTTTCATCTACTAATGGGAGCACAAAGAAACCCTAGCCCTGATGCCCACCTGCTCACTAGGGTTAGATGAGGAACCCTAGGGGGATAAACTGACATGTTTATGGTTTTGAATGTCTCATGATTGAATTTAGCTCATGGATGCCTATAATCTCTAAATTCATATTAATTTTTTTCCTCTTAATCTTGTCTTGATTGATGTTTGTTATTAGCTGTTGTATGATGCTAGAATCTCATGGATGTTAAGGTTTTGTAGTGGAGGGCAAGGCCTTAACTCAGGGAAGGGAGCTACACATTCTTCTATGTAAGTTTTTTGTCTTATGATATCCTTCTGTCATTTGTTTGGCTTTCTTTGTCATATTTATAGT
Organism: Metroxylon sagu; assembly: GCA_017589505.3. Classification (NCBI taxonomy): domain Eukaryota; kingdom Viridiplantae; phylum Streptophyta; class Magnoliopsida; order Arecales; family Arecaceae; genus Metroxylon; species Metroxylon sagu. The sequence continues at coordinate 168,808 of JACVBY030000301.1, read as the reverse complement.
TTCTTTGGCATATATGGTGACTTTTAATTTGAAGATGGTGTTGAACTCTACCTCAGGTAGTAAATAGTACCCATATGTACAATTTGGCATATATAATAAGTTGCACTGGGGACCAAGAATCCTCTCTCTTCTTCCCTGCTGTTGCTAATCTAATCGAATCCTATGTATTTGCACATGGATGCATGTGTTGGTTATGGTCAAATAACTACATGCATGCACAAAAATGATAATTACATGCATATGCGTGTACTGATGTGCTTGTCATGATGTACTCTATTGTTGACAATGCTCTTATTTCATTTCATATATGAATAAAGTCATGCAACTCTCTCTCTCTCTCTCTCTCTCTCTCTACACCATAAACAAGCCCTATTTTAAATGGCATTATCAACTCTCTCATATTTTGTGTAACTTTGTTCAGCACCCTCTCCTTCCTTTCTTCCATTCTTACTTATCCCTCCCTCAACTTCATCTTAGCATACCTAAGTCTGGATTTCTCCTTCAGTTGCCCATTGAAGAGCGTCCACCATTATCAGAATTCCTCATGCATGTCTATTTATCTGACACTTCAACAGCTCTCCCCTCTCATTTCTTCCTCTCTTTTGCTTCTGTTGCATTGGTTTGGGTGCTTTTGTATGCCTAGAAGCACCATTTGCCAGAAGGTTCACATATCCTTTTGGTTTGTTGGTCTTAATACAACCATAAATCCTCTCACCCACCTTGGTTCCTCTTCAGTCTTACTCGTGGGTTGAATGACCCATGGGTATTTGTCCTATCCCACTAAATGTTTGTTCCCTTGCAGTTTAGAGTTGTTCTGAAGAAGTCTCCAAGCCCTTGTCTCTTTCCTGACCTTAACATCAAAATGGCATAATTCACTCTGTAGTCTTCTAAAGGTGCTCCTGAAGATACTTGTTCTGCTAGGCATTTGTGTGGTGGGGTTGGCATGGGCACAGCTAGGATAACATGAGACATTAAAGATGAAAAAGTTTTTCTAATTTTGGAGGGAATGAAGGGAACTAAAGATGCCATGATGTTGTTGTTATCATTAATAGCTACAATTGTGTTCCATTGTCTTCACATAAGCTTCCAAATGTTTCATGACAAACGCAAGAGAACTGAATTTACTAAGAAAAATTTATTTTCTAGGAAAAATAGCTTTCACATTTTTGCACATTGGGCTACCCTGCTAGAAGTTCAAATAATAGAATCCAATCTTCTTTTTAGAAAATAAGATTATACTCATTAATGAACTTGAGTACCTTCTTTTTTTTTAAAAAAAAATTATTACTATATCCAGTTATGTGAGACATTGTTCTACCACTAAGTACACTAAACATCATTTTAGTTTGATATGGATGGTATTTTAAAAAAATCTTGAATATTTATGTTGGACCAAAGAATTCAAATAACATATATTTGCAGGTTTTGCAGTGTTATGAATGGTATTAGCACAAACTTGGACCATAGTCCATATGAACTCGAGGATATTGCAATATAGACCTTTTTTCTTCTTAAGATTGGCTATGGGCTAATCATGATTATTGTGTTTGGATTGATTGAATTTAGACTTTTATCTTTACAAGGATATCAGAGCTCAAATGAAAGAAACATAAAAGAATTCATGCTAGCATATATTGATTTATATATTAGTTATATAATAGAAAGATATTGAGTACTTATATAGAAAAGATCTTAAATAATATCTTCTTACTAGCCTTTTTGAGTAATGTTCTAAGTCATTACACCATTTTAGTTATTAAAAAGAAAAGGCTTTAAGATCAAGTAGTGTGCATCCTTTCTTTCATTTCCTTCTTCCTAGGTCATGATATTTGAATTAACTCGAAAGCAAAATCTTTGGATATATAAAGAGAAAACATAAATCTCGGATTACTTACCACCAAATTAACCTATATGTAGCTAGAGTCTTAATATTGTGTGGTTAGAAATGTTGATCTTATTACTGAACATGCACGTCTTGAAAATATGAAATCACATATTCGTAATGCATGTACATATGGGATCAATACTAACTACCTTGTTCATTGTTTTATAGGGATTGACCAAATTAATATCATAATGTTTTGTCAATTTCTTGCTATTTGTGGGCCCGCTCTAATTGTATATTTTTTAAAAAAGATAAGACTTCTTATGAAAGATTACACATTTCAATGATTTTGTTCAAAAAATAAAATTTCCATGAAAAGATCAAGAAATTGATTATAGCTTATTTACACTGATTTTAGTTGTTATTATTAGCTAATCTAATCCACCACTTTAATATCTTAACTAGTTCAAGTGTACCTTAAGCAAAAGTATGTTAACTTCCCAAAGCATCACTTATCCTATTGTGTTTGATTTTTATCAGTTTTTCATTGGGATTGATACCTCGGAAACATCTAATGAATTTATGCATCTTTATTAACAAATATGATGACATGCCATTGTCATTATCTTGGTTGTCTTTTTAATATGAAGAATGCAAATAACAAAATGCCTGAACATAATGTCATTATTTTTTCACTAAAAACTAGGATAAATGGATCCATGGCTAATTAAGAAGGTTGCTAATTATAAGAGAGCTAGCATGACAAGAAAGTATTATTTTAAATAGTTGATATTTGGAACTAATTTCTATGGTATTAATAAGAATTTAGCATAATTTGGTTTAGATTTTACTCGTATCTTACTAATATTTCACTTCACAAAAGAATTGCAAGAAAAAGAAAAATATGCTTGGTGATTAATCACTTTATTCCCAAGTTAAAAACATTTTGTTTTGATCCCTACTAACAAAATCCATGTTATGTACACCATATTTTTTTTGTCTTTTCATTTTTGTTCTTTGATTTCCAATAGATTGATGACCAAAATTGTTATAAGAGACTTTTCTTCATTTATTTATCATTTTATTGTTCGTAAGGTTAAATACTTATTTTGAGAAAGTAAGATATTGGATATTTATTTATTATTTAAGTGAACTAATGATGTTACAAAGAAATAACAAGTGCAAATATCTTCCCTATATATAAAAGATGGCATATATCCTAACTATGCTAATGGATAGGGCTATAAAAAAATCATCATCTAAACATACTTAATAAGGCAAGATATATTTCTCATATTATATAATCTAGTGATAAAAAAATAGTTGTGAACCCATAAGGTCTCATAAGTACTTTTTTTTATTTAAAGAAAAATTGCTCTTCTTGAATTCATTTATTTTAAAATAGCTTCTGTTATTGAGAGAGAATGAGAGTGTGGCCATAAAAAAAATAGGATGAATTTATTTGTTCACTTAACCTTATTGTGAGAACCTCTCCATCTAAATTCAGCGCCTCATACTAGTTATTCTTTTTTTAGAAAGTTTCTCTTTAATTTATGTAGCATCCAGTATGCATATTTAAGTGAAAAAGAAACCTACTTAAAATTGAGAGAGGATTTATGTGTGTGTTTGTTTTAGTACCTTTATATTATCTTCCTAATAATAACTTAGTTTATCGATGTATATGTATCTCTTGTTATGAGGCTCTTCAGAGCAAACTAATTCACAGTATGTGAATCCTGCACCCTAATGTTGATATTTAGATGATAATCTTAAATCATAAGCCTCCAGATATACTTATGGTTTTTCTTTTCTTCCTTTCTTTTCTTTATTTCTTTCTCCTTTTCCCTTATCCCTTACCTTAAGACTACATCTGCACCCTCCCATTAGAGTTAGAATAGGCTAATAAAGCATCTGTTAAATCACCTACCTACCGTATATGGGTACTAAATTAGATTTGTCTCTCATCCTAGGTATACATAGAGATATGTATAATGGTATTCTTCAATGATGAGAGTTTAAAGAGATTCGATAATCTTTGAAATTGAATCTCTACCTCATATCTTAAGTTGCAACGGATTGGACCATACTAATATTTAGTGAGATAAATAAAGTTAAAATTTATTCTTTTAGCAAGAAATAAGCAAAAAAGGAAAAAAAAAGTTTCAACGCTACATTTTTTTTTTTAATGATGAACAAGGGAGCTTCGCTTTCTATTTTATTAATAAGATTATTTACAAATAAAGATAAGAATGTGCAAAAGGTCTAATCAGTTTGCTTAGAGTTTAGCATAGATTTCAGTAATTCATGAGCATCTTCAGACTTTCCAAAAGAGGTACAGCTCTAAAGTTCGAAAGAAAGAAGGATTTTATGAGCAATGCTTGGCAACGATAAGGATTTAAAGAAAAAAATTTTGAAATTTTTTTCTTTCCAAATGTGCGACTTCTAAATATACCACCAAAAAGTAAAGAGCAATTCATCTCACACAAGCCTCCAAGAACTAGAAACCTTCTTGAGGTGAGTTGAACATGAACCAAGTGGATTGAACTTATAATGAACTTTAAAAATTACTAAAATATCAAGATAGATCTACTTTCTCATTTTATCTCAAGGAAGAGGATCTAAGCTCACATGATTAATTAAGAGAGATAATGTAAAGAAATGAAAGGCCTCCAACAAGAAGTTACCAAATGCAAGAGAGTAGCTAATTTCCTCACAACTTCCTGGCAAATGGTGGATGTCTTGAGATTACAAAGGTTCTCCATGCAGGCCAACGAACAATCATAAAGGAGAGGAGGGGGAAACAGAGATCCCAAGTTTCCTTTTTTTAATCCCTTCAAATATATTTTGTGATTGGTTTCGAATCTTCTGTGTTCTTTTCTGCAGTGCAGATAGCTGTGCATGCTTGGATAGCTGCCAATTTTAAACACATGGTAGCTACAAAATGGAACATATGAGGTTAAGAGATTATGCAAAATCTCTGTGAACTTGATGTCCACAGAGAGAGAGGGAAAAAAAAAAAAAAAAAATCCTACCGACACCAACCAACCATTGTTGGCCATGACTTCCTTTGTATGGATTCTGTTCTTGATACAGAGCCACATGAAGATCTCGATGGAGAGCTACAACAAGAAATGAAACCAATGAAAAAAAAAAGACTCTTGAATGAGAAAAAAAAGAGTCCCTGAGCTTGCAAGAAACATTGAGGATTCCCTAAAATCTTCTTCCCCTTGTTTGGAGCATATGAAAATCTCTAAAAATCTATTTATCAGATTCCCACATCTTTAAGCAGTAATGGATGATGGAGAAGGGCAACAATACTTTCTTGTCCGCTTGAGAGTTTCAACGTTGTCAGCTAGGAACAGCATTGCTGCATATTTAGAATAAAAGCTTTGTTAGAGGTGGTGGTGACAGATGCTTGAGGGCAGCAAAGTGAGCTGGAATTGATTCCAGGAAAGAGGTTGAATGCAATGGACACCTATCTATAAGTATGTTCCTTTTCTTGGATAGAATGAGTCACAGTTTGTGAATTGATCACTTACTTGTAGCAAAAAGATGGAAAATTAAAATAAGAAAACGCACCTTCATCAAGCTGCACAAAACCACACTTCAAAATGGTGTTTGAAAGATGGAGTGCAATTTCTGTGCATTAGGCATTGTGTTCAATGCACAGTGACCCCAAAATATGATATACTAGCTTGGTCTCTCATGCTAAAAATGGCCACTATAGTTTGCTTCAAAGTTTCACTCCTGGTTTTGAGTGCATAGAAGTGCAGGCATGTTCCATCCTAGTACCCATAAACTCCTTGGTCTTCTGAAACGAATCCAAGCATGAGGGCCAAAAAATTTCTTAGCACAACTCCTCAAGCATGGAGCAACAACTTTCAAGAGAGCAGCAAGTGCCTATGAGTTTGACAGCAGATTTGATTCATGCCCAACATTACAGTCTCAATCATGGGAAACCCAAGCGTGATCATAGACTACACATTAGTCATGCTATCATTTTGTTTTATTTTAACTTTAAATTTTAAAATCTGTAATTTGAACATAAATCAATAAGGTTAAAAGTTTCCATTGGGGTCCATACCTAATATTCCATCCCAATCATGGGATATGCAAGCATAATTACAGACTATATATCCACCATGCCGTTATTTCTGCGGTAATTTAAATTTGAATTCGAACTCTGTGGGCCAAACTTTCCATTGATATCCATGTATATAACCATGTGTATATAGATGTAACATATCATAATAGTAGTATAACAAGCAACTATTATTCTCAAATTTTCTCATTCCAAATTACTATACTCAAAATCTCCTCTTTCAATGTTGAATATCATATCTTAACCTTGATCCTGCCATATATCCACCCCAATGCAACAATATTATCTATGCAGGAAGTGATCATCCAGTCCAACTTCTGACAACTTTCTTAAGAGAGTTCACACATGACAAATTAAAACTCAAAGCTGCTCGGTATCACAATATCAAGAGTCATGGGATATGTATTGGTGTTTGAAGATCATAAATTCTTTGCACTTATGAATTCAGAGAGAGCAGAAGTAAGAGCACAAGAAACTACACAGGAATCTGAGGCCTTTCACTGATTCAAAATGGAATGCACAACTTGACACACCATCATACAAAAAGTGCCACATAGAGCAGCCATTGGCAATGAGGCTGTTGTTTCTCTGTACATGATCTAAATGCTAATACTTTGCAAAGCTTTAACAGTAGAACATCACCCTCTTCACGTTTTCCTTGAGTGCTGGCAGTGGCCTGACTGCAGACTCTCCAGCTGCGCAGGTGGCCCGTATGCTGCTGCTTGCTGCACCATTCTCTTGGGAATCAGGCTCCACATAGAATCGAGCTCGGAAGGCGGCTAAATGTGCATAGTATGCCGGAGGAACTACACAGTTAAATATAAAGAAAAGGACCATTTCAAGTAAAAAAGTTGTATGATCCCAAGAAGTCACAAGCAAGACAACAGAAATGAACTCTAGTCAGATGATTGTAGGTTGTTCACAAATCAGATTGGTATACGAGGACTTGGCAACATAATATAGTATTCACTGCTGTTAAGGTCCAATGATATTGAATCCAGGATCAAAGAAAATATTGAAGAATTTTCTCAAAATAAAAACTGTGGATGATAGAGCATATGTTGCACAGCTCGAAAATGCTTTTCATTATGTTTGAGAGGATGAGAAAGGGACCAAGACAGTTTGGTTTGCAAATATGAACTTGGTTATTTTAAGGGTAGTACACCTAAACTAAATCCTTGCTGAAAAAACTTAAAAAAGTATTCAGGGTTAGAAGATTGGCATACCAACAGAGACTGATCGTGTGCACCTTGCATATCTGGAAAATTGTCAAGCACAGGAGGACAAAAAGGTTAAACAGAATTAATACAAAAATTAAGTTAAATGGTTGAAAGAAAGGAGAAAAGAAAACTTTATTATACTTACGTGTAACATAGATTGTTTGTTAGAGACTGCAATCCATCTGCTGTAAAATTATTTTCATCCCATAGAACATGGTAATGCGCTGGCCTACTCGTTCCCTGTCCCCATAGCAAGAATATATATAAAACAGGTTTAACAAAGTACTGCTTTCACAGTAGATGCATGTATAGGTGTCCGAGTATATTGCTCAACATACATCTTCATGTATATCTTACATTATAGAATTCTTAGAGACAAAATTACCAGCATTTGCTTATACATGCGTACAGAATCATGTAGTCTGATGAATTTACAATATTGCTATATATGACAGTGTCAAATATTTCTACTAACCTTATAACTGCAAGATAATTTTTATGCATGTTGGGTATATGTTTGTACTAAGCTGTGACACAATATCTTAGTCCGTCCGTCATTTATCATTGTGCTTGAGACTTTTGTGAATCAACTGTCACATCTTTGCTAGCTTCCAAATTCTAGTCTTGTGTGATTTGAATTTCCTGTGGTCCAGGATCATCTCTGGTTACAGTGATCTGGTCCCATGCCACAAGAGGGCTCAAATGAGGAATAATCAGTCCCCATGGCTTAGCTATCTCAAATTCTCAATAACTACTCCAGCAACATTCTGGTCATTAGAGTTAACATGGATAACTGTATGCCTCCACAGAGGCCTTAAATGGACCCATCTGTTGTTCAGGTAAGAGGTTTCTTAGTTACCAGTTTAAAAAGATCTGGGAATTTGACTTCTATTAGTATTGTATAATATAGTAACTCCTATAGTTGGTTATGAAAATAGCCTAAAACCTATTTGGTGTTCTGGGCTATCATCAACTAGTTGATGGTCTCCACTGGGTGCTCAAGAAGCATTAGGATGCTATTGTAGAAGAAAAAAGAGTGCAGTTTTTTGTTGAGCATTTGTCTGTGGACATGGTCATATATGATTTAGATTTCTTAAGAATGAATACAGATAACAAAGATTCTAGTTGCTTGATGGGGGTCCTTAATGTAGTCAATTGGAGTTGGTTAGAAGCTCAAAATCCTGTGTCTGTCTTGAGAGATTATAATAAAAGGAATAACGGTTATGAGGCACCTACTTGTATTGCAACTCAGAGTGTCAAGATCCATAATGCTGGCAAGAAGCGCATTTGAATAGATTGAAAAAAAATAAGTCAAAGATCCATAAGAAATATAGGTATTTTTAGAGTGGCACTCTAGATCCTTGATGGGTCCTTAACACAGTCAACTGGAGTTGGTTAGAAACTCTACATCCTTTGTTTGTGTCAAGATATTAAAATAAAGTGACAGTGATGAGGCATCTACTAGGAGTAGGTTAGAAGAACTACATCCTCTGCACGTTTTGAGATATTATAATAAAATGAATAACACTTATGACGCATCTACTAGTAATGCAACTCAGTGTCAAGGTCAAGAACACTGGCGAGGAGGATATCTGAATTGTTTAGTGTCAAGAAAAAAGTCAAATATCTATGAGAATTACAGGGACCGTTCAACTATTTCAAGAGAGTGAATATGTTGCACTAAGAAAAACAGCTCTTCACCATTGCAGTAATCTAGGAAAAGCTTATCAGTTTAAATAAAGATTCAGATCTAACCATTAGCCAACCTATTCAGACTCCAAGCTTTTATTTTTTTTTCCCCTTCTCTCTAAGCAGAAACTTCCTCTCACTTTGCTTGGATGATCTCTCCCTAGATTTTTTTTATAAATTTAAAATGTTAAAGATACATCTTCACATCTATATATATATATATATATATATATATATATATATTCTGCATAGTGTCTCAGGGAGTCCTCTTACCTAGAGTTGCTTCTGTCCAAATTTACCTTTAACAGTGCCAATGTCAACAAAGTTACGAATTTATCCAAGTCCATTTAGACTTGTTGACTTAAAGATGAGATGTAATTCACTTTCTTCTCCTTGACATTGTACTCCAAAAAACATGGTTGAAGAGTGTCTTTTGTGTAAAAAGCCATAGACTGAACATGGGAAACACTTTGGTGTAGCATCTCCCAAGCTATGACTCAAGAAGAAATAGAGATGGTGATTTGATGAACCACTCAAATTCATAGTGCCGTTTAACAAGACAAAATCCTCAATGATAAGCATAGAGATGAGCATTTTTTATGCCTTTTCTTTGCATTATGTTGTTTTCCTAAACAATGAAGAATGGCCCTTCTCTAAAGGAGACCTACAGAATTGCATGTTGTCAGATATATATCCTGCTTGGTAATATTTAAGGTTTGTGTGAGTTTAAATCATTATCTCAGGTAAGGTACTACATGTTAAATCTATGCTTATTTAACCGAACCAATTCTCTCAATCAAACTTAATTTGCATTGGTACATAATCATTGATGATATGTCACTAGTGTATCATCATACTTAAACAGAAAAACAGCTTATTCAACTTGCTGCCCAATCTCCAGACGTTGATGCCAGTGAACCACATTTTCACATATTTATTGCTGAACTCACATGATTATTTTGTGCAGTAGTATTTAATTGCTTTCCTTCTATACTGGGTCTAAACGTTTAACAGAGTGTGATTTCATTTAACTGTAGCATACTTGTTCTCAATCCTATGCACAGCTTCAGCTAATCATAGACAATTTTACGAATGATGTTTCATATAATAATAAAATCACCTGAATTCCAGCATGGCTACATAAATAGAAGTCAAATTCAGTTGGATGACAGATTTTAGAATCAACCACAGTGCCTGAAAAATACCAAAAACAATCTATATCAGAAAAATATCAAAACAATCTACCTTGAAGTCTACATAGCTTAACTCAAGTATGTACCTGGCAAAATATTTCCACTCTTGTCAGTGCTAGCTCGATCCTTGTGATTGTTAGCAAAGAGTCTCGTGTGATGCCTTTTTTGGACCACAACAAAAGTCACTGGTGGTTGATAATTTGGTTCAAGAGAGGCACAAGCCTGCACATACAGTATGCATGATCTTATTTAGGTTATAGGAACTTCTTACCCCATATTTTTTATTTATCTAACCATTTAAGAAAAGATATGCAAAATTTTGCTGACCTTCCGGATTGCATCTAGCTCATAGAGCAGAACTTGGTAAAATTGCCCTTCGCTCACACCATCTCTGCAAACAAAAATATCTAAAAATGCTGGTGAATTTGCATAAATTATGTGAATATTTTTATAAATTGTTTAAATAGCAATCATATTGTCGTTGAGTATAAGTACATGCACTGCAGTGCCATGCATTTTATAGATGTGCCAGATCTGAGGCACCATGGCCTGCGTATATTTGTCAAATTACCCCCATGGATTCACAGTGATTGTTCCTTAGGTACCTTGCTTCAGAGTAGGGAATTGTGTTACTTAGCTAGTTGCAATACCTTAGGTGACTCACTGTAAGAAGTTGCCATGCCTATTGCCTCTGAGTTAAATGCAGTCATCCCATTGATTTTTAACATGTTGACAAAATCTGGCATCCTGATTGCCATTGGTTGCTGGCAAGTTCATCATAATCACAAAACCTTAATGTTCCCTTCTGATTGTGGAAACATGATCTTGTTCTCCAGTTGAGACTCCCTTATTCTTAATAAATACATTCCGTTTTTTATATATTTACCACAGAATTGTTTCTCTACCACAGCGCAAATTTTTATAGGGTCATTTAATCGTAATCTAGAATTCCCCCTCCCATAGCCGCCTTAGGGTCAATCATAAGAAAACCAAACCAGTTTGAAGCCATGTACAATTTGATTTATTCAAGTTTAGTTGGATTCAGCTATTCTTGCATCATTTCATCTGTACAATGACAAGGACTTTCCCTTTCCCTTTCTCACCTTCATTGAGTCTTCACAACTTTTTGATAATTTGGGATGTTAGTTCTGGCTGCATTTTTGTCAATCAAGTTCAAAGTACATTCTTCGCACCACTTTTCTTGAAAAACATTTCATACCCTCTATCCAAGACCTCTTCAGCTTTCCATGTTTTCTTTCTCATTAATTGAGTGATGAGGTTTATTCCTTTTAGAATGATCTGAATTCGAAAGCACAGTGATTCTTGGTCGCTAAGTGCTCAATATAAAACATGTTGTGGACAAATTATTTAATATTTACCTGATCTTCCACATCATGGTGTTCTTTTTGTTCATGCCCTCTGTTCTCACCTCTCATGCACTGAGAGGTCCTGCTAACCGAACAAGTTGCTATATTAAGCACATGATGCGTCATCTTATACCTTCCCATGATATTCTTTTATTATTGGATCTGACCGTTTATACATATTACAAGAGATAATCCAAGTATTAAGTATCTCAATGTCCAAATGACAAGTCAGCCATTTAGGAGCATTGGGTTCTTCAGCCTCTTCAACTGCTAAATGAATGTACTTAGATAATATTTTCCCCTAGATTGATAGACCATGATAAAGCTTTTCACTCTACCAATAAAGTTTTGTACATGCTGTTCACACTAGTAACTAATTTGTTCAGTGTACTTCATGGTTGAGTTTTGATGTTGATGATCCTACTAATAATGCTCCACCATTAGTTCATGCTCTTTCACAGACTAATCACAACGGCTGATGATCTCGTCTCTGAAGAAAACCAAGAGAAATCATCACTCACTATAGTATTAACTTAGTATTGGGTGGTGTCTCACATTAAAGCTTAAGATTTTAGTCTTTCATTCCATCTCTGAACCGGGTGCCACTTTGGACGATCCTGATCCAGTATACTTGTTAGCTAATTACACAACAAAAATTTAGTTTTTCATGAGTTAACTAAGCACACAATGCACACCTCGGAGTCTGTTAATACAAGATTTCAATGTCTATCCTCTCAAATGCACTTTTTCCTTTTCATGAACATGGACACTGCAAAACAATTTCAGTATCAGCCAATCTCTTGATCTATAACCCTCATGATTATAAGAAATGGAGGTGAAAGTGTCTTAGGTTCTATGGCATGATCTATAAGCAAGGATATATAAAATTTTAGTGTCTAGATGCATTAATGATCAGATAATGTATTAAGTAAATGTGTTGTATTTGATGATTTATGCCTGTATCATAAGCTTGCATGTTTGGACTAGCACACCATGGCAGATTTTTGAATTTATTAAGAACTGATCATTAGCTTCCATATGTACACAGCAGTACTTTTTCACATTTTTATTCTTAAGGCTCTTAGAAGCAAGGCTTTGAGTACCAGCCCATATCAGGTAGTATGGGACAATGCCATGCTGACCAGTATCATGTGGGGGCTTGATAAACCCTTCCATCAACAGAGTATGAGTGCCATTCCAATTTCAATAGCATAGCATGTGTTGGTATAGGCGCGAAACATGCTATGCCATTAAGGTGCTAATATAGAGCCTAATACCAAGACTTAAACCCTTCCTAAGAAGGGTACTAGCCCAATGCTGAGGCTTAAGACCTTGCCTAGGAGGGTATGGATTAACTTCAAACTGATATGCCGATAGACTCACATTGAAATCCACCATATATTGATCAAAAGGCTTTATTCAAGGAAAGAAGTACTTTATCATCGGAAAATCAATTGTCCAATAAAGCTCATGAGACAGGAAACAGAAAAAACAGATAATCATATGCAGTTCACATCTAGAAGTCGGATCATACGGTTTACTTGTCAATATAAAACTAACATCTAAATGTACACATGCAGAAAAAATGTAATGATAACCTGTAAAATATGATCCTCAGTGGCTTTTGTCCAGTAGCCTTCCTGAAGGATATTAAGAGATCCCTGCGGTACATAAAAAGAAAGCATGATCAGAAGGAAGATAAATTTCTGTTAGAATTTTAACATAAAGAGATGAAAATCCTAAAGCAGTTATGCTTAAGGAAAGAAGAAAACTCAAGTCAGATAATGATGGGATGGTAGTGAGAACTATAGAATATCAACCAACAAAGCTCGTATTAATCAGATTATAGTAATGAAAATTAAATCACCTCTCAGACAGATACTTCCGCAAGAATACATAAATATGGTGTACTTTAACCAAATCTACATGACTCTACCTTGGACAAGAAAACCTACATACCGAATCATGCCTCCACTAACTGTGCCCCGGACAGGATCATGCCATGTCTTGTATAAATCTTGTATAAGTTCCTGCCTGTGAGCCTGAGCACAAACCAGGCCGGCATACTTCGTAATTTCAGGCCAATCTTGAGAAGCTACTACCTACAAGAAAATGATCAATTGACCTTTGAGATCTTGAACAAATATTATGGAAGCCATCTAGCAATTCATAAATTTATCAGTACAGCAGCAATTGAAGGGCTGCAGTCTTCTCCATTTTCTGGGTGAGTCACATCTGCTCCAAATATTATAGTAGGTATATCACTGACTAATGGTATTCTCCAACTGATTGCATCCATAAGAACAGTATTTCTTCCTCCCATCTGCAAAACACCATATACTGGTTATGTAATCCTTTGTTTTTATAAGTTGGCCACTTCAAGGAACTTGAGCAAACGAAAGGTTTAATAATCATTAGTTTTTATACTTTTATTTAAGTTGTTAAACTTTCCAGGATTCAACTTCCTTAGTTTCAGATGGTTAGCATTGCCCAGCGGAAAAGCACTTAAAGATAGAAGCTAATGCATACATCTATCAGCATGATAGCCAACATACCAGTGTATATGACCCTGGAACACGGCCATGTTTTTGCATGTGAGTAATATTTGAGCTTTTACAGCCAACAAAATAAAACCAAGAAGGAAAAGTATCAACAAAAATTTCAGATAACAGTGCATGTGCAAGATAATTTTCCTTATATACGTCGTTCATAAAAAGCTATGCTTTATGATATCAGTAGATAGATACATTGACTATATACATTGAGCAGCTGGAGGCATAAAGAGGACAACAAATTCACATCAGCCGACATCCATCTTGGGTAGCAATGATCTGCTAAAATGACCAATATCCCATCTTTAAAGAACTTGTAAGAATGCATATATAATAGCTGTGAACAACTAAACATACATTTATGTCTATTATGGTGATTTAAATTAGGATGTCTCTTTTTTACCTTTACATTGATTTTCAGGGAGACATTGGCAAGATACTGTTTGCTTATCTTGAAAACATGCTTCGTGAGACAGCATTGTGATATCAAGCCCAGATCTGTCTCACATATCCGCTTCAGATCCCCTGGAAATGTAAGACAATCACCATTGACTCTAAATGTAATTTCACACAATGAGATCAAGAAGAGGACAAACAGAGTATACCATACAAAGAGCCATTATTGTCGGGCAAAATAGCCACTAGTAACTCCAATTCCTTCCCTTTGAGTGTGGTTGATGCATGATAGACATGCTTCAGAGCCTTCTCAACATGTTCAGGCCTGGCTGAATAAATTGGAATTACAGGTTCAGGATTGAATTCCTGCAAAAGAAAATATAATAATAATGAATTGATGATAATAACAACCATAAGACAACTGGCATTTTTAATACAAGGTGGAATGAGATATTTAAACAAAATAAGATTACCATGCCTGAGACTTGACACATTTGAGCCAGTTCATTGCAAAAACTGCGTGCTACACTCTCTTGGACACTACGAGAAAAGTTAATGCATGCCCACCGAGTTACCTTGCTTCCATTTATCATTTTCTGTAAGGCAACGAAAGTGAAACCCAGATTTGAAAAATCAGACCATAGTTAAGGATGACTTATCGTATCTGGAAAATTGAATTAAGAGATGCAGCATCAGGGAATGATAACTGAGGTATCCGTTAATGTGTGAAACCTTGGTTGTGAATTTTTTTTTTATTTTTTTTTCAAATGGAAAAGGAAATAGTGAAAATCCAGTACCTTGTTCATCATATTCCACTGACCAACATGTGGCAAACAATCTTTTTCCTTCCCAGTGTCATGATATTTCAACTAAGAAAAGAACACATGAAAGTAGTCAGAGACATGTGAAAAAAGCAACACAAGATTAATAATAATGATAATGACCACAGTAATGATAATAATGGTGACAACAGTGTAAGAATAATAATCATAAGCTGCATGAAATTTAAGCACTACCCAAGGTGCAGGAAGAACTCGAGCCTCAACAGAAGCTAGCTTCTCACTGATTCTGATTCCAAACTCCTTTGCATATGGATCTTGATTGTAGGAATTATGTTGAACTGTCTGCGAGTGGCATTCATATATGAGGCTCAATGGTACTTTGATGCATATCACAAAAACAAGAATTTAGTTCATAACCTAGATGAAATTAGTTTTTAATATCATCAGATATTAAAAGTATCCAGGCAGACAAATGTTTGGAACGTGGTCAACAGAGCACCTGCAGAATGTCATTCTCTCTATCCTTTGGCCTTTGGCATGTAACTTTCAGCAGAGCAGTGATTTGCTTTTCGCTCAGCCTTTTGGTATACCTTTGTCCTCCCAAAATCTTACAAGCCTATAAAGTTGGATGTCAACACATGACTTTTTCAATATGATCAACATAATTTAAAGTGGACCTACGGAATCAAACTGACATCACAATATAAGCTTTCACCTCCATTGGCAAATAATTAGCTTTTTTCTGGTTTCCCACTTGAAGGCAAGGAAGATGGGTATATTGAATGGTGAATCCATACATCTCCTTGAAGTAATCAACAACTGACTTCATGCACTGGTCATCAACTGGAAACCTAAAAAATTGACCCATCATAATGAACTTAATCACTGTATTACCATTCAATATGAACGAACTGGCAAGAATATCCCTCAAACTTGGCTGAAAACAAACAAATTTCAATGAAAACAGTTGAGAACATAGTGCAATCAGGATATGTTGAGCAATCTGGTCTGGAATCTTACATGAGTTCTCTAGTAGGTTGTGATGTTAACCCAGATATCCGGTACTTCCGTCGCACATGTCCTCTGTGTGTTACTTCAACTTTGACACCTCTAAGTGCTTTCTTAATCTGGTGAACATTTGCATTGCATATTAAAGAGAATCTGGTTAATTGACATGCAAAAGGGAAATTGAACCTACCTAACATTGTACAAACAAACTCATACCTTAACATGATTAGAATCAGAAAAGGGCCTCAATAATGCATCCTTTCCCAGGAGCTGAGCGACAAAATCAATTACAGGCAGAGGCTCAATAAATGCCGCTGTAGACATGTCTAGAGAACAAAAATGCAACAAAAGGTATTTGAAAAGAGGAGTTACAGAGCTTCCAGGGCCTCCATTCTAATGCATGCATTAACACATCAACATCATTTAATCATACAGGAATGAAATTTAAGGCAGATATACCAATATTTAGAGACAATCCCATCTGGGTGGGCCTTATACTCTGGTAAAACCCACGCCATGACTCCAAACCATCACCGAGCCTCTGTGGTGTCTTAATTTCAGGAGAAAAGAAAGATCTTCCAACAGGATAGTACCTAGTATACATAATAGTAGGTTATATGAAGAGCTCAACCACCCATTGTACTTGAAGAAGTATTATAACCTTGTTAGGATGGATACCTTTTACTCGAAAGTTCCCTCAGAACAATGTCCAGAATTTGAAGAACTTCCTGTGGAGCATCTGCACGTTTGCCTACCAAAAATTGGCCAAGGTGGTGCAAATTTGCTCTGGCAACAAACTTAATTGCCACCTTATATTCTCTCTCCCTTCTGCTTCAATTTAATAATGTGAAAAAGAAATCACTGCAGGAACAGAGAATAACTACTTTTCTGCTATGATGACATGATAGAGTAGAAAAGTCCACAAAACTTACACCATAGATGGATAAGAATAGATATGGGAATCTCCTTAGCAAAAGAGCAAAAGAAGAGGGGAAAAAACAAAATGCTGACCCAATCCAAAAGAAATTTCCCATAGGTGATTTATTACCACATAAATCTATCAAACTATTTGGGTTTTTGAGATGCCAGCCAAGGAGCTGCATGGCCCCATTAAAAGATGAGGTAAAAGAGAACACAGGAAACAAATGACACACAAAATTGAACCAGAAATACTTACTTAGGGCCGTTAATCCCATCTTCTTCATCCACAAGCTTGATGTTGAACTCCCTGTAAGAGAAAGGGAGCTCTCCAGCTGTGTACAGACTCTTTCTGCCATCATAGGCAGGCAACCTCATCCCAAGATCAGATTCCCTGTAGAGTCTCACCAGCTCAGCTATGATACTTCTGTTCACATTTTTTGATGCCACCTCTGGTGTTATGTTCACCTGAAATAAACAAAATGCATGATTAAAAATTTTACTTTTCCCTTAAAACAAGGACAGAAACAAATATGGAGGACAGATAAACATGTCCATTTTGTTCCTTTTTCTGAGAACAGACGGGCAAGCCAATTAATTTATTCATTTATCATCCTAAATGCTAAAATAAACAAATAAAATTAATATCTCAAAAGCAATTAAACGTGAAGAAAATATACTGTTGCAAATGTACAACACAAGAATAAAAACAAATGGTAACCAACAATATAAAATCATTTAACAATTTCAGCACTTGCAAAAGCTATCATGGGAGAAAGTTAGAACAGACTAATTTTCCTTACATCATAGTGGATTAAATCCTTGTCTGGTAGCTCCGCGAAAAAATGGTTAGCTTTTACTATACATCTAGTCCCTGCTTGACCAAGCCCAGGCCTTGGAGGAAACCTCAGAGATTTACTTGAAGAAGGGAAACCCATGTCTGTGTCACCCAAATGACTTTCATTCTCCAAACACTCACTGGGAATCTGGTATGTAATCAGTGGCTTCAAGCTGGAGAGAGAGTCACATTGCCCGGCCTTCCGCACTCCTCGACCTCGTCTTCTGCTTCTGTTCTTGGCCGGAGGTGGGTTGTGGCTTGGCTGTTTTGCATTTTGGGGTGGTTCCTGAGGTGGTGGGCCTTTGCCATTCTGGGATGTTTTAGGAGCCTTCTGAACTGGGTTCATGGGGGTGTTAGCTTGGGTCTTGATCACAAGGTGCTGCTCTGAGCTCTCCTTCATCTGCCTTATAGGCATGGCTGCAGAAGAACCTCCTACTTTGTTTAAAAACTAAAGGGTCTTCCACCAACTTGAGTACTAGTCTCTCTTTCTCAAAGATTTTCTGGTACTCTGTACTGAAAACCAGAAGAAAGGAGAGAAGAAAACCTGTCAGCAAGACCAATGCAATTCCAAAGGAAGGAGGACTGCAAAAATATATATATATATATATTATTAAAACAATATGGAGCCCAAAGGGTTGAAGAAAAGAATTAAAAGACTTTTTTTTTTTTTTGGCCACAACTCACTGTTCATAAACAAAACCCAATTTGTTTCTATATTTCAGTTGGAGTGAGTTGAAGTGAGCTAAAACTCAATAGAACCATGGGTTCCATCTCCATAAACCATAAACCAATAAACAACAATAAGAACTCACAAAGTAGAAAGAAGAGTTTTTTTTTTCCGAATATATAATGAACTATACAGTTCATGAAAATTAAAGCACTTTTTATGTACCAAATAAAGTATCCCATCTGCGATATCCAAAAAAAAAAAAAAAAAAAAATCATGATATTGAGGTACAAAAGTTTAGCATCACATATAAAAGAGTGAAACTTTTAACCATTTTTTGAACTCATGAAGATGGAATTAGATTAAAATATTCGAACTAAGTATAAAAAGCATTAACAAATCTTCTTTGATAAAAAGTTAGTCAGAGCCTAACCCACTTCCGTCGAGTAAACGAAAGGAAAGCATAAACACGGCCATTTTGGAAAAACCGAAATCAAACAGAGACATTTCTATGGGAAACTAATCAGCTGAAACTAGACCTAAGAATCAACTGAAACGAAAGGAAAGCACAACCATTGAATTCGAGGAGGGAAAAAAAGAATTAAAGACCTCAACTTTTTAAGCCAGAAAGGAGACAACGAAAGACTGAGCAAAAACCCTCCCCCATTTTGGACTCATGAACTCAGAATTGCATTAAAAAACTCGTGATAAGAGTAAAATCTCAAATTTCAGACAGAGACATTTTACCAGTAGACCAACTACCCAAATTCAAAAACAAAAATGTCAAGCTCATGCTAGAACATAGCAAATAATTTAAAAGAGCATGACATGAAGAGGGAAGAAAGAAAGAGACGAGAGAAGGATTAGCGCTCAAGACCCAACCCAAAGACTGACATAATAGAAGTGAAAAGATCCCATGATGCAGTCCCAAAAAGCCAAGCTTCCAAGAAGCATCAACTCACCAGCTCAAATAAATTTGCAGCAAAGAAACAAATGCAAGCAGGTCAAAAGCAGAGCTTCCCTCCCCAGCCAAAAACAACCAAGTAAAAACAAAACCAACCCAATAGCAAATAAAAGAAAACAGGGCCACAGCCCAAGTACCCCAATCCTGACTCACCAACTCAGTGCTATAGAATCCTAGAAGGCCTCTCCTCCTCCTCCTCCCCCACCAACACCCCAATCCTCCCTTTAATCACACACAAAGGCTCAGAAAAGAGCTCTTTTAAAGTAGGCTTGAAAGGGATGCGGTGAGAAAGAGAGTGGGGAAAGCCAAAAAAGAGGAGAGCAGAGGTTAGTAGAAAGGGAGGGTGGTGAAACCCCATACACGCATGCATTAGCTTTTGGTGGGCTTGCACTTCTTTTATCACGTGGAAAGGCTACGGGGTCATGGTTAACAATTATATCTTTTTTTTTTTAGTTGTTTTTTTTTAGTGGGCACAAAAGATATCGGTCCTCTGTTGGTGCTCTTGGGTGATGGGTTACTGTGCACTGACCAGCAAAGGCATCCCCTCCCACCATTTTGAAACACTAGAATACTACATCCCGTATCCCATAAAGAAACTGCTCTAGAGTTAGAGTAATGGGTTCCAAAAATGGACCACGAAGTAATAAATGCAATCATCCACAGAAGAATAATTCGAACATCCAGTCCTTTCGAGGCAGAGCTCTCAATACCCTCCTCCTCCTCCTCCTCCTCTCTCTCTCTCTCTCTCTCTCTCTCTCTAAATCTAAGGATATCCATGCCTAAGGTGAGGCTATCAAGGACCTTTCAGGAGCGTAGAGGAGGACTGATGGAGTGCAGATCTTGGTGATTTTAGATCCAACCTGACAACTTTGAGCTGATACAGCTCTCTTTCCATCCACCTAACCCACTGGTCATACTCTGCATATCATATCAAAGGGTCAGGCAATGGATATAAGTTGGCATATATTTTTCTGGCAAGTCTGATTTGATATGCATCAAGCCCAGTGATGCAGGATGACCAAACTAGTCATCACGATGACATCCACTGTTGACTGGACTCATGCATTCATTGGTCAGAGAAGAGCTACATAAGTTAAGCTAATCCAACCTACTTCCACGCATGACATGTGATGCCTTGGCTTTGATTTCTTTGGTTTTGTGTTTGAGTTGTTCCTAGGCAAAGTGTGATGGTGCCTTTAGGTATGGTGTAAGGTATAGTTTAGTTTAAAGTTGTTCCTATTGGTGTAGGATAAGTTGTCAAGCCTAAAAAGATAGAAGAATAAGGGGCAAACAACAAAGAGGTAGATAGGAAGATCACCCATTAAGATGGGTTCTTAAAAAGGGGACATGGAATTGATGAACTACTGTATGTGGTCACTTACAAACCCAGATACAACCACTTCACTGTTGAACTAAACACAGAATTTGCATCCTGTACCTCTGCCCAAATGCATGTGGTAAGGAATGAGGTGCCGACAGTAGACATGGAATATATTTGACTTATTTTAGAGTATAATTCCATAGTATTTCTATAATGGTATGGTTTGAAGTTGGGATTGGTTTAAGATTGAGAAAAATGTAACACACACACACACACACACACACACACACACACACACACACACACACACACACACACACACACACACACACACATATATTTCCAAAGGGAACATGACCTAGCAGTTTAATGATCACCTGGGGTTAAACAATTGTTGACAAGCTAAGAAGGATAAGGATCAAATACTTTGGCAGGTTTAGATCACTAGCCGTTTGATTAGGCATGGATCCAAGAGGGTGGCTCCAAGAGTTGGAAGAATCATGAGGGTTCCATCCAATCAATGAAATTTTGACCCTATAGGAGCTAATGATTGACAGTGAGGCCCCTGTAATCTTCTAGTTTGGATTACCATGTAGCTTGGAGCTTTGTGGGCTGTGACATGAATGGGAATGATGATCATGTCTCTGAACTCTATTCAGGACTCCATCATGCCATGCACTGGGACACTGATTAGGAGATCTGTACAGTGGAGTGAGGATGAGCACTCGTAATTTGGGCTTCCAAAAGCTTGCAATGAAGCCACCACTAGGGAGATTGGTGCATTCCCAAGCCAGATAATGTAAAAGATTGTCTGGATGGGGGAGCAAATCATGTACCTAGGAGAATATATAAGGGTATGAATTGATGTGGTGGTGAGGGCCTGAGTGGCCACATACCTTGTGAGTGGCCTATATGCAGGCTCCGTGCTCTGCTAACCAAGCACTACCATGTCAGAGCACTATACATCTCCAAAGTATAGCAGTTTTTTTACATGCAAAAACTGTTGGAGAGCTGGTTAACCACTGTCATGAGGAATGATTGAAATCAAAATTTTATATCCTGAGATCATCCCAATTTTTTTTATGAAGTGAGATGTGCTGATTAGAAAATTTGAACAAGAGTTGGATGGTCCTCTCTTAACGCTCAAGATGGCAATCACTCCCACAGAAACTTAAAACTATGATCGAAATAGAGAAGAATAGAGAGGATAAGAAAAAGAGGTCATAACATGAACCTCACCTTCATAAAGGAACAGGAGGAACATGTCCACAAGGCTAAGTTTTCACCCAAAAAAAATACAGATGTCTACTTATTCATTATTTGTCTTGTATATCAACTTCTTCGTGGTCCATTCTCTTAAGAAAGAAAGGAATGTTGGCTATGTAGATCATTGCTTAGTTTTCAAGCTGCATTCTCTTTTTTCAAGTTTGGTATACCATCTAAGATGAGGCCTTTGTTAGGTTTCTCCTGTGCATAAACATTGGAAACATAAATCACCCAGCCATTACAAGTTTGGACCAGTTCATAAACAGACTAGAGTTGGGCCCTTTTGGACTGTTTCTAAAAATAAGCGCGCGCGCGCCCACACACACACACACACAGAGAGAGAGAGAGAGAGAGAGAGAGAGAGAGAGAGAGAGAGAGAGACAGCTTTGTTTTGTTGCGGTGAACTTGAAGGTCACCAGAACAAAAGCTTAATAGTCTGAGTAGCCTCAAAAAAAGGGACCAGTTGATGAGCCAGGGATTGGGACCACAATACTCTGAGGAACACATGCTCGGTGATTCTTTGAACCATGGGAACCCCAAGGTACAAAGGAAAGTTGGGTTCTCGGATAGGGATCTTAGAGCACTCATTTCTAAGCCTCCATCTTGACCAAAGCATCCTTTGCTTGACCATCTTTTCCTCATACAATGGTATGGCCAAATTCCTTTTCTTATAGGCATTGTTGTTGGTTCTGTATCAAATTTCTTAATTTGTACACCGTACCTAGATTCCCCATCACAACCTTTTATTTATGCATTCATAAAGAAGAAAAAAAGTTGCCAAGGAGTTTGGTATGGAGAGATAAATATGAAATTGAGATGACATGCTTGTTTAGAAGGAACATCTTGTGGAAGGTGAATTTTCTATTTGTTAAGTGCATGGGACAAATCATAAAATGTTAGAGACCATAATCTCTTATCAAGCTCATAGGTAGGGGAATGTTGGGAAGAGCAAGGTCTTGGAAAGGTGGTATGGCCATTTTTGAGAATGGAAAGCTTTGGCATCATTGTTCTTGTTTTAACCACTAATCTTGTCTGCTTCCTATTGGAAGAATCACTAATCATCTAAATATATTAGCATACAAGAGACACTCTTGTTTGGAATGGCTATTTTAAGCAGAAGCACATTAAATCCGGGATGTTGATCTAGGTGTCTTCATACTGCACACGTGTATCACATAAAGACAAAGGTTGATAAAGAAATCTAGGCTTTGTTGGTCAATATTCAACAGAGCAGAGCAAGCATCTATTCACATTTATCCCTATCTAGGCCATGCATGTCCACCAAGTTTCAGCAGCAAGCCATTCTGCAATGGCTCTTGAGACCTTACATTCTCCTTTATTTTTTTGTGACAAATAATTTTAGCATAATCAAAAGATTAGGTTTTTATTAAGTAAACTTAGTTGGTTTGAACGTGATTAGTCCATGCAAACTTCATTAAAATAATATACAAGTTTTGGGGCTAAAAGACTAATGAAGTTGTAAGTGATATTAAAGGATATCGATGAATGAACGGTTCTAAATGAAGCACACTATCTCATTTGATATCCTGTGGTTACTTTAAAAGCCAATTATAAGGCATTCCATCGAAGGTCATCGGATAAATTCTCAAATCTAATAATTAAAACGCTAATGTAATTCATCAATCAGTCAAGATAGTTTTATTATCTTTAGTTAATCCAAACATTCTCTTATAGAGTCAGCCATTATTTACACTAAATTATGATTTAAACTACTAGCAAGAAGTGTGTGTCTCTTATTTAAACTAGCATTTTAGTTTAGTTTTGGGTTCTAGTTTGGGTGTACGCAGTTATAGGAAGTAAGATCAGTGCTTTGCCAAAGGCAATGCCTTTATTCTGGTCCTTTCTTCTTTGCTTGGATCTAGCCTTTTGGTCTGCTTTGGGACCAATTTAGGTTGTCTACAATTGCAAGATGGTAAATCCACTGCTTCGCCGAACTTCATGTCTCCAATACAATCATTCTTCCTTCTTTGCTTAGATCTAGCCTTTTGGTTTAACTTTGGGACCAATTTAGGTTGTCTAAATCCGCAGCTTGGCCGAACTTGATGTCTCCAATCCAATCATCCTCTATCTCACTAAGTATTGATTGGTCATATTTCTTTGTGCTTACAAAGGAGATGTGATCTATAAGTTTGATTTTATGGAAGCTTTCAATAAGATTCATCAGGACTTCATCCTTTTATAGTATTGGGCAAGGGAATTCTCTGGATTTCATTCTTTTATAGTATTAGACAAGAAGATTCTCTATCCTCTTCTTATAATGCCTTTTGTTGATCCAATTAATCTAATAGCAGGCCAGATCGATGCAATCTTAAAAAATCAAGTTCAAATTAAATGGTAGTACATGAACTTGAGTTATAATCTTTTCAAATCATTTTTTCCATCCGATGTGAGACTATTTATGATGATATTATAATTTTCTTCTTTTATCAGGCGATATCTTCATCGTACGCTACAAGTTAGCACTGAGACTCACATTTATTCCAAATTAGGTCGTTAGTACTATAGAGGTGGCTCCACACTATAGTAGGATTCTTTCCATCACTGTTACATAGGTAGCTTTTTCTCCTAACACATCAAATTCTGTATACTTAGATCGGTTTAGATACCATTTGTAACATTCTAATCTTACTTGCTAGCTCAATTAAATTGTTAGCAATCTGAGTCAACATGGTCTTAAAAACTTAAGTTTGAGTTAATTGATAGCATTTGAACTTAAGTTATAAATTTTTCAAATCATTTTTTCTTATGCAATTTAGAACCATTTATAGGGGTTTTATACTACTTACCTATTCCGACCTCGGATATAGTTATCAAGAATATTAAATAGAGCAAGGTTACTCAAATATGTAAAGTAATAAAGGAATGCTGAGCTTATAGTATGCCAATGACATTATCCTATTTTGTGAACCAAAAACATCCCAAATCACTCACCTGAGGTTGATTTGTATTGGTTTCCAAGTTGCTCCAAGAGCCCCATGGCTTACATTGATAGAATGAAGAGAAAAGGGTGCAACTGGCCTCTACTCTTGGCTGCAAGCAACTTCCTTCCCAATGGTCTACTTGGTACTACGACTAACTTCCCATGCTCTCATTTAAAGTTATAGGTGTGCATGAGTCCAGTAGCCCAGGGGCTACCTCAAGCCTAGAAAAAATAGATCCAATCCGATCAAATATATATAAAATTTGAAGGGGTCAAAAATTTTATGCTTAACCTAGTCCTATCATCTAAAATTTCTTGGCTCAACTCCATTTAATTATTCCAACCTTAAGGAACCTTTATTGCCAACATATTTATAGGAAGCTAATTAAGTTGCAGACTATCTTGCCAATCTTACTGTCTCTGCTTCAATTTCTCAAGTTGGATTCTCTCATTTTCCTTTTGATTTATTTTCTCTTGTGAAAGTTGATACTAGAGGGACTTTTTACTTAAGACAATGAAATTATTCTTCTTATACCAAAATAAATAAAATAAAAAAATTATTTATGTCATTTTTCACTCTCTTTTGTGTTTAGAATAAGATTTTTTTTTTTCCAAAAGAACATGTTTTCTCCATTTACCCTTTAAATTGTTAACCTAGAAATTATAGGTTAACAGGGTTAAAAGCAAAAGTTATCCAAAGATAAAAAGAGATTAAAATATTAAATAATTCCATCACTCTTCTCACCTCATCTCTTTTAAATTAATGACATTCACAAAATATTAATAATATTTTTATCTCTTTTATATTAACCTTATTTCAAATGCAATTAATAGTTGCATCTGTAATATTTTATCCTTCATTTACAAATACAATCAAACACAGTTAAAAAGAAAAATTTTTATATCATTAAAATTTATGCTAGAAAATATCATTCTTGTAGCTTTCACCCTTATATTTTTAACCTCACATTAAATGCACCCTAAGTCTGTTAAATTTTTCTGATCTTCATCATTAGTAGTTTCCTTTGCAATACCATTAGTCAACCTTAGTTTACTGTTCTACTTTTTATTTTTATTTATAATTTATATATTACTATTATTTAGTCCTTGTAGCATTAGTTATGGTCACCCCAACCCCACGTACTCCGACTGGACTTTTTTCAAAGATTAACGCAATTTTCTGAGACCCGAGCTTGGCCTGGCCCAGCCTTGGGGATACCTTTCAGGCCCAATCCAATCCTTACCCGGGTTCCCAGCGTTGAACTGGGCTTCTATTTTTCAAAATATTAAAATAAATTGGACTTTAATATCTATTTGGATTGTAAATGAGTTTGATTAGGATTTGACCACTAGTCCCAACGTCTCACCATGAGCTATAAATCTTCGTTAAATAACTTCTAGTCCCTTGAAGATTGCTTCGGTTGGTAAGACTCTGCAATTAATGTTTGCATGACAAAATTTATCATAGAGAAAATGGAGTGGAGAATATGTCCAAAATTTACTTTCTTAAAAATATATATATATATATATATCTTTCTTTTTTTTTTCTTTTTATTTTCTCTCCTTCCCTAAGTTTGGCGTACGATTCAGCCTTCTTTTACTATCATTTCAAAAGTTCAAAGGTAAAAAAATTGAAGTCATAAATGGATTGGCCGTTTGGGATGCAAAATGATTAGGCTGGCCAACTGGATATTGGATTTTTTTTCCTACATAATTATTAAATTAATCTTAAATTAATCAGAAAAAGATTTAAGATTTTTTTTAATCCAATCCAATCTGGTCAAATAAAAAATAAAAATAAAAAAATCTAACCCATTATCAATGCTATCTTGATGAATAATTATATATTCTCGAATTAAAAGTGTATTTCAAGATTTTAATTCTTGTAAAATAAAAATATTTTGATCTTTTCGTAGAACGAAATATTTTTCAATGCATTCTATGTCAATAACCATTCCAATTAAGCAATCCAAAATTAACTTGGCATGTATTTTTTATATTTTTAACTTATTTCTTAGTTTCATAATTTTTAAGTTATATATTTAAGATAAATTAATATTTATATTAGCCAATAATACATTGAAACCTTTCATTAAATATTTTCATATCTTTATATATTATATTGCTTGGTTTAGGTTATTGAAGATTTTTTTTAATTATAAGACAAACCAGCCATGGCAACTTGATTTAGACAAATACCATAAACAATATTAAAAATAAGAAATGAAGCCCACGAAAGTCAAAAATTAGATTTAACAATATTGCTATCAATCCTACATAATTTTCAACAATTTTTTTTCTTTTTTGAGAGGGCCATGCAAATTTTTTATGTTTAAGCTACTATTAATTATTAATAATTTTAGATTGATAAAAGTGACCAAAAAAAAAGTTCAAATAACACCTAGAGGATGAACCCATTGACATGTGATTCATGTTATTTAAGCTTATGTATATATTTTTATTAGATTATGTGATTAGCGATTTGTACAAATTTAAAGCCTAATAATAATTTATGATAAAAAAATTTATTATTATTATGATTATTATTATTTTGTTCTCGTGCTTGCTAGAGCTCGTCAGATCAAAGATGGCACATATGGAAATGAAAATAAATTTTTTATTATTACTTGGTGCTTTAAATTTTACTTATATAATTATTAAAATTTTTGTATATGATATTACAATTGGATTTAAAATCAAATTTTGTTTTGTTTTATATTGTTTCACGTTAGGATTTTAAATCATGGACTTCTATGCTCATGTTTTTTTTGTTTGTTTACCAAGCCCTATCTTAGGTCATGAACCTTTTATGCTTTTTTTTTTTATTATTTTTTTTACCCATTCCTAACGCTGCTATTATTATTATTATTATATTTTTTGAATCCCTAAACTTTTTGGATAGGGCCTCCTCACCGCAGCCGGGAATCGCATTGCTTTCTGAACGGCACCACCGCACCCGCCGCGCCGCTGTGGAAGGTCCCCATGGAACCCTAACTATTAAACGTTTGCCCTGACCCATTATCGTGACCCATGAGACCACGGCAAATCCGGCAGCCATCGGCGCCTCTGGCCCCCCCGATGAGACTCCCGCGGCCGATTCCCTCTTGCCGTAGGCCCGCCGCGCCACCGCGGAGAGTGCCCAAGCCTCCGACGCCGTCGCTTGCCGCGCCGCCGCGGGGAGGGACTAGGAACCGGCAGGCGGCCTCAGCGTTGACACCGGCCGTTTGCAGCTACAATCGACCCGCAGCGTTTTCCTTTTCCGGTTTGCCCTAATTTTGGCCGAATCCACGCGCGGCCTCGGCTGGGAGACCGCCATCGATCCATCCACCTGCGGACGAGGGCGTCCGCCGTGCCCTCGATCCCGTCCTCCTCGCTGCGACCGCTGCACCACGGCGGAGGGCGTCATCGCCTTCCTCTGTTTTGGACGGCCGATCAACAATAGGGTGCCGCCGTGGCCTTGCACGTTTTCGCCGCCTTAGCCTCGTCCTGTATTGGCGACGAGGAGTCGGAAGCCGGACGTCGAAGGGGGCAGACGTTGCACGACGTCTTGGGAAAACGACCGGTTGGCCGCCGTGAGGAAAGCCAGGGACGGGCCGAGCGTTGAGCGTTGGATCCCCTCTCTTTTGTCCATCTCCTTGGATCAAGGAAGGAGGGAAGGAGGGAAGGAGAATACGGCCGATGTTTTGGGCTAGGGTGGATCTGGGCCGGAATCTTAACATGGGCCACGACCCAACTTGATGTGTAGAGGTGCGTGATCCACTATTATATATATATATAATGCAATATTATTTATTTAATTTATTACATTATGATTTATTATTGAATACATATTTTTGAAATTTAATTATTCATTATTATTTATTTAATTATTTATTTCTTGAGATTTATGTGCGTATTCTGAAGTTTAATTTGATTGTAAACTATTTTTCATTCTAAGAGTTTGAATGCAGTACGTGTTTTTTTTTTTTTTTTTGGCATGCTTAAGTGTTTAATATAAATTCTCGGCCTTGCATATAATGAAACTATTATCTGTAAAATTCAAGGCCTATTATTTGAATGCAATGTTCATATTTTGTGGTTCAAATAGGTACATATTGATTATCTTATGTGGAGAGGTCACGTCCATACATATTGGCTAAGTGTGTGTATTATTGTTGTGGATAGTATTGAATATCTCGTTTTGAGAAAATTTTATAAGTTGATATGGATGCTTGTGTAATACTCCAAAATTATGTGCTTATAACTCAAGTTCACTTACTACCAATTAACTTCCATTCGAGTTTTTGGGCCATATAGTTTTGGTTTACTAAGAGAGTTAATTAGACCATCAGGTGGGCTTGGGGCGTTACAACTTAGCTTCCAAAATGGCTTACTTATTAAGGCTTATAAAATTTTTTCATATTGTTATAATGAGATTTTATGTTATAGCATATAATTGCTTGCCCAAAAAAGGTCATTATGTGCTATAATTTTAGGAATGGACATGGGGTATTATATTAGAGGGTATATTAATTTAGAGGAGCTCTCTACTCAAAGGAGATAGCTTTTTCAAAGGCTAGAGTATTCTCTTGATTCGTTTTATGTAGGTAGATTTTACTAGCATGTTGCATTTTCTGCTGAAAAAAAAGTTTGTATTAATACAACAAGATTCTTTATATATATATATATTCATTTTGTATTGAGATTATTTTATTATTTATTATCCATATATTAATATATTATATTTTTATTATGAATAGTTTTATTTAATGTGAATAATAATCATGCTATTATTAAGATTCTGACTAGCTTTGACTATAAGAGATGAAAAGCAAGTATAACATTAGCCTTGGGATCAAGAAGTTGTTGTCCAAGATTTTTTATACGAAAGATCGTAGTAAGGCATCTTTTATTCTTAGCATTAAGGTCCATAAAAATAAATCTTATGATATGTTACAGCTTTTCTAAAGAACCTACATTAATTATATGCTTAATAGGTTTAACATGCAAAATTGTAAACCTGAGAATATATCTTCTGGAAAAGGTAATAAGTTTAGTTTGAACCAATAACCCAAGAATGATCTTGAGAAAGAGTTTATGAAGAATGTTTCTTATGCTAGTACAGTTAGTAGCTTGATATATATATATATATATATATATAGATTTATACTAAACTAGACATCACTTTTAAAGTGAGAGTGTTCTTGATAGATATTTGTCAAACCTTAGTTTGAACATTAAAAAATTGCCAAGAAAGTGATGAGATGTTCATAAAAAAATAAAAGATTTTATGCTTGTCTATGGAAAGATGGATAAGCTCGAAATAATTGACTATTCAGATTCAAATTTTACTGATTGTTCTAATGACATGAAATCTACTTCAAGATATATTTTTATGTTACTTGGAACTTTATATATTATGTAGGTTATCTTTGTTGCATATTATGAAACTGCAATACAAGTTATATAGTTAAAGAATTTAAATTTTAAGGCTTACTATTATTGATTCCATCTCTAAATGGTTAAATAATTTGAATTTTAGAGCCTATTTTTATTCATTTCATCTCTAGATCACTAAAGATTTACCCTAAAAATAATTCTATTATATTCATTTCAAATTACAATAAAAATACTAGTGAGTCTAAATATATAGAGATGAATGATTCCATCTCTAAATGGTTAAATAATTCAAATTTTAGAGCCTATTTTTATTCATTCCATCTCTAGATCACTAAAGATTTACCCTAAAAATAATTCTATCATATTCATTTCAAATTACAATAAAAATACTAGTGGGTCTAAATATATAGAGATTAAATATCTTACAACCAAAAAAACTAATAAAGAAAGAAAATATTATTGTTGAGTATATTGATATATAGAACATGGTTACTAATTTATTGACCAAAGAATGAAGACCCATTTAATTATGAAACATATTGATGACATGGGTGTTTCATGATCTTTTGATGTACTTGATTATTGTGAGTTAGTTGTATATGTTAAACTCTCACAAATTGATTTATTTTACATATTATTTGGAAAGTCTTTATGTTTTTTGAGCATCTTGATTTGATAAATGAAGATTATTGATTCATTTGATATTATATTGCTTTGATATTTGTATGTATACATTTTGGATACATGACATGACATATTGTGTTATTGAAAATCTTTAGACTTCGTGCCGGTCTTGAGTATTTGTTATATATGTCTCATTGATTATACTACATAGAAACTTTAAGGTATTTTGTTTGAGACATACGAGCATAGTTTAGATACCATTTTGCATTTCTCTAGCTTTTTGTTGAAGCATATTGTTTGATGAGAAATCATATGGAGGACTAATAATTAGAATACTACTTATGGGATTGCATATGATGTGCTATTTTTTTTGTCATACTACCACATTATGATTCATATTAGTAGAAGTTATTGGCACTTATAATCATAGATGCTTCTTATGTCAATAAGAAGCATAATGATTGCTTCGATTCGGTGTTAGTAGTTTTTATAGACCGAATCTTTTTCTGAGGTATTGTGTCAAAAGAATAAATATTTTCAAAATTATGGTCACATTAAAATTTAGTTGTTCAGGCTGAATGTTGTTTTTAAATAAATAAATATTTTTAAAGTTTAAACAATTACAATTAATATTATCCAAGTGGAAGAATATTAGAAATTTTCTATACATGAACTACTGTTAATTGTTAGTGTTTTGGATTTGCAAAATTGGCCAAACAAATTTGGTCTAATAATATATGCAGAAGAGTTTATTGATGATATGTTATTCATGTTGTTTGAGCTTACGTGCACCTACTGTTGAGTGATGTGATTAACGATTTGTATAGGTCTAAAGCCTAATAGTAACCTATAATAGAAGGATCTATTAAGATTTTATTATAAATAAGCTACTTATGATAAGGGCATAGAGATGAACTTGCTATATAATACTTTCTACATGAATCAACTTGGAATGGATTTGACACTGGATACATCAGATGGTGCGCCACCAAGAAAATACCTACCAAAACTCTTAGTCATCAGCTTTCAATTTCTCTCCATGGCTACAGTGTTTGCCCAACATTGGAGAAATAAGCCAGCCTACAAGATAAATAGAGAGGGTAATAAAGTGGGTCATGCCTGTTCCATCTCTATCTTCGATTTCTTATCCTACCTCTTTCCTGTCTCATGCATTGCTGGAGCAATAATTTTAATCTCCATTCTTAATCCTACGGGACCGAGAATCTTGACTTTAATCTGTTGTCTTGCTCCTAATTTTTCAAAATATTTTTAAAAAAACATTTTAAAAAATATTTTTAAAAATTAAATATTAAAAATATTTAAAAATATAGGTTCAAAGAGGAGAGTATGAATACCAATCTTGCTCCGTTTTTAATCATAAGAATTTTGATTTTTTCTAAAATACATCTTGAACGAGATTACAGAGAAGCCCAGGGATACAAGGAGATGGTAAAAAGGTTTGAAGGTGTTTGAATGGGTTTTAAACCGTGGGATTGAGGCTCTGTCTGCGGAAAAAAGAAACTATAAACCATAAGATAGTATCTTAGCCGAACTCTCTTTTATAAGCTCCAGCAAGCTAATAGAGCCAGCAAATACAATGGACTGAGTGCTTTAATTTTCTTGAAGAGAGAACATTAAAGGGCCACAGCGAATCTGGTGGCGAAGCGATACACTACACCAATCAAGGTGGAGGGAGAAGCAATTATTGATATAATAACAACACTATAAAATGACATGAAGGCATGCCTTCTTCAACCACTTGTGGTCCCATTGACAAGGATGGCCAATGATGCACCCAAAAAAAAAAAAAAAAATATTAATGGCAGAACTGTGGGTGAACACAAACATGTGATTTCTTGTAATATATTCAATGCCACCACCAAAACTTAAGCTGACAACATGGTACCATTTGCTGTTAGTTGTCCATTCAAATTGTTCATCAAGTAACCAAGTTTTGTTAATAATTTATTAGGTATTACTAGCAAACACGTTGAAAGCATTAAGTATGTATCATAAAGATGCCACAAAGTAAGGTACATCACTTTAATATTAAGCTTGGGATGCCACGTTCATAATTACTTTACCTATGTTATGTATGTCTTAAATTTTCTACCTTAATCCGATTTTTTTTTCAAAAAATATTTGAGTGAAAAATTTTATGAGACATAGGAACCTTTTATGTTATTATTGTTCTCTTTAAAAAAAAAGAAAAAAAATATTTTAGGATAGTTATATAAAGATTGAAGAGTATTCGGGATTAAGGTTTACAAAGAAGCTATTATTATATTTTATATTTTATTTTTGATAATAAAATTTTTTGCTCTTTTTCGTTTACGGACATAGGTCAATGGTCGAAACATGTTAATTTTTGGCATTTTGTGTTCGTCTCTTTTCTCTTTTTTTTTTTTTTTATGAAAAAATTAATTTATTTAAATCATTGTTTAATATAAAGATAAAAGAATGAAATTTCGAAAAAAATCTAATAACTGGTTTTGATGGTCAACTCATGCTTTTTTTCATGACTTGAGAAGTTCATTGTCAAGGAATAATATTGTGCTTGGTGAATCTTTGTTACACAGACTATGGTCTCCTTGTCCTTTTACATTGACATGGACAACAAATTTAGACTTAGCCTGATTCATCTTTGGCCTTCCTCAACTGTAACAAGACATAGAGTGAGGTCACCTTTCCAATTATCCATGGCACTCTTCCTTTAGCCTAGTCTGAAGCCACCTTTGAATTCAAAAGTGGGAGAAGCATCAAGGAAGCATATCCAACAAGCATCCACTAAGACCAAGTGGTAGGCTCCAAGCCTCCGACCTAAGCCTTTTTTTTTATAAAAAAAAAAAAAAAGAAAAAGAAAAAGAAAAAGAATCCACGCATATCCTCAGGCCGGGACCAAGGATAAACCTTAAAAGCAGTCCAGATTCATCCTCTTACCGAGCCAATATTGAACCCGTCCTCAAATGCGTCCACTTACATTCCTCCCATGATGATATAAGTATCCACCCACTCCCCTGGAATCTATTTGACTGCCCCCCGCTAAATTCCCAAAATACACACCCCTCTCCCTTCCCAAAAGACACCCCAAGCCCCCCGGCCTTCGGAGATATACAAAGGGGAGAAGGGAGCGAAAAAAAAAAATATAAAGGTCGAACTTTCACATTTGCCTCCATTAACGGCGTCCATGGCGACCTTCATCGCCAGAACCGCCATCCCCCCATTCCCCAATCCCCTAAACTGCGATCTCTCCCTCCGGCCCCGCCTCCCCTTCCCCCTCCTCGCCGCTCGCCTGCCGGCGGCGAGGCCCCTCCGAAGCCGCCGGATCGCATGCAGCCTCATCGAGCCCGACGGCGGGCGGCTGGTGGACCTGGTGGTGCCGGCGGGCCCGGCGAGGGATGACCGACGGCGGGAGGCGGCGGCGCTCCCCAGGGTCAGGCTCTCGCGGGTCGATCTCGAGTGGGTCCATGTCCTCAGCGAGGGGTGGGCAAGCCCCCTTCGAGGGTTCATGAGGGAAGCCGAGTTCCTCCAAACACTTCATTTCAACGCGCTCCGCCTTCCGGACGGGTCGCTCGTCAACATGTCGGTCCCGATCGTGCTCGCCATCGACGATGCCCAGAAGAAGGCCATCGGGAACCAGCGCAAGGTCGCGCTCGTCGGAGCCAACAACAAGCTAGTTGCCATTTTAAGCGAGTAAGCGAGTTTTTGTTGCCTTTTTCTTCGTAACATTTTCTCCTTTTTTATTGTTTTTAATGCTAGCGTTCTAATTGATCTGTGTGGTATTTCTTAGGTTCATAAA
This sequence comes from Metroxylon sagu, assembly GCA_017589505.3. NCBI lineage: Eukaryota > Viridiplantae > Streptophyta > Magnoliopsida > Arecales > Arecaceae > Metroxylon > Metroxylon sagu. Next base: position 133,957 of record JACVBY030000301.1, on the reverse strand, counting down.
CAGATCATACAATGCAAAATTATCTTTTTAGTCGTGAGTATAGCTGAAAGAGTGGGTTTCCTTTTGTTTTATTTTTGATGCTTATGGATGGCTTTACTTGGGATTGCTTGAATTATGTTTGCTGGATTTGTAATGTGTATTTTAGTGTTAATCAGTTATTGAAGGATGCTAACTTCATGATTTCTAGTGCTTTAAGGGATGGCTAGTGTTTGCTAGTGTTTTCTGTATTTATTTAGCTGATTGATGTTGAGATGTTGACAGGATGCGAGCTTCTTGCTTTAGCTGTTTCAAAACATCTTTCTTTTCTGATAACAGCCATTAAGTCTCAATATCTTTTGTATGAGCATTGCTTTTTTTGTTATATTCCCTTTGTGCCGTTGTCTAGCTCAAACAATTTCATTAATTCCTGATTGATGTGTTGGATCAATTCAATATCATTGCTTTAATTGGCCTTCAACAATTGAAAGGGTTCTGTAGAGATTTTTGCTGCTGGGAAATTCACAGACGTTGTTAGGAATCTTTTTTTTTTTTTTTATTTCCTGGTCGTGATTGGTTACTTTAGTTTGACTGATATGGAATGCATTGATCATTGAAGTTTATGAGCATGTTGGAGGTTTCTTGTTTCTCAATAGCTTATTTTAGTGATTTCGTTGTTGAGAAATATCTGTAATGTATTCATGGTTCTAAAAATGTTTATGTGAGAAGGACGTAATTATGATGTTGAACAAAAAATATTCAACCATCGATGTGGAATTAGGAAACCCTATATCGCAACACATGACCAAAGAGTCATCCCTGACAAGATGATAACATTTGGTCAATAAGGACTTGAGGGACTTGAATTTCGTCTATTGAAATAATAGTTGGATGATGTTTTATTAGTCAAACAACTTCAAGAATTTCCTCCACTTTTTGTGGGTCCCACCTAAGTGTTTTGTGTGATGTATTCATGGTTATAAAAAATGTTTACGTGAGAAGGACACAATTATGATGTTGAGCAAAAAGTATTCAACTGTTGATGTCGAATTAGGAAACCCTATATCACAACATGTGACCAAAGAGTCGTCCCTAACAAGATGATAACATTTGGTCAATAGGGACTTGAATTTCATCTATTGAAATAATAGTTGGATGATGTTTTATTAGTTAAACGACTTCAAGAATTTTCTCTACTTTTTGTGGGTCCCAGCTAAGTGTTTTGTGTGCTTTCTTTTTAAAAAAAGCACGTATTGCTGTCGTTAGATTTCTTTAAGAATTTTCTCTACTTTTTGTGGGTCCTAGCTAAGTGTTTTGTGTGCTTTCTTTTTTAAAAAAACACGTATTGCTGTCGTTAGATTTCTAATATTGGTGGAAATGTCCCTAGTTGCATTATTTTGGACTGGTAAAACTTGGTCTCGCATCTATTGGTAAGCCTTATAGGTGTCATGGTAGGCCCTGCTCGTGTAAAGTTAATAATAAATAACTATAGCTCAAGTCAGCATTAACTTCAAACTAGTTAGAGTTCAGCTATATAAATACTTTTCCTCTTGCTTGGTTTAGAGCATAGTTTTTGAAAGATATTGAGATATCTAGTCCTTACTATATTTCGTGTGATTTTTGGTATATTTTTACCCTTCTTTATTCTTTTTACGTGTGTCAAACCACTCCATATTGGTATGGTACCAAATGACTGCTTAGTTAAAAAAAGATAATTTGCTTTGTAATTCCATGAGCTTTGTTGACTTACATAATCAACCCTGCTTTCATGGGAAGGAGGTTTGTATTGCAATTATAAGGATGATGTCCTCATATGCAAATGGGATAATGATGCATTATATATATAATTAAAATTTCTATCATTGTGATATTTGAATCTTCCATCAATGATAAAATAATTTAAGTTGTAGAATGTCAACATGTATATATGCATCTTAGTTGTGAGTGTAAGGCTTTATCAATTTTAATTTTTTAAAATAATTGATCTAATGATGCGAGCTATAGGGTGATTTTGCCTCTATACGAAAGCTCAAGATTAACTTTCTAGGGCTTTAGCATGGTGCACTAAATTTTTCATGTTTCACCTCTTTTCTCCTCTGCTGTGTGGTATTTAAGATTTTTTTTTTTTTTGTTGGTCAGTGACTTTATGGACCCTCAAAAAGGCATGTGACTCTTCATTAGTGAATTTATCAAAATAAAGTAAATGTTGCTTGTTCAATAAGAAACTGAGGACTGATGTATATTATATATTAGGGATATGTATCTCATGATATGATCATAACATTAGATAAATTTATAATTGGAATCTGTGTAGTGCATAGTTTTCTAGTTGGAAACATAATTTTCCAAATAAATCCAGTTAATACTATTACATTATAGTGTTACTTGTACAATTGTACATATTTTTCTATAAATTCTTTACTTCTATATGCTTCACACTTCTGCATATAAAAAGTTTATGTATGAATTTGCAAAAACAGAAGTAAATGCTTACAACTTTCTTGTCACTACTGTTTTAAATGCTCTGGAGCTCATTATTATGGTAACACTGACTGCAGGAATCATGAATATCTGGTTTATCATCAAAATATGAATCTTGTTTAATAGCATGTCCTGTTTTAGATGTTCCATTCCATATTCCGATTTGAAATTAATCAATCTTGTATTGTGGACATCTAAATTTGAAGAATTGGCAACTTTATATCATGAGAAACCCTTAATAATATTTGATATGCTTATCTTGTGCTGAAATTATCAGGTCATGTTGGCCTTTGAGTATTTTGCTTAAGTATTTGGCTATCCCATTATCTTGTGTTTGGTTTTACATGGCGTATTTGAAATATTAATTTTCAGTCTTTGACTTAGTAAACTTGATAAACAAGTATTTGTACTACTATTTCATCATCTGAATGGACGTAAAGTGGGCAACTTGATGCTTCTTTTCCTCAAAAACATATCTCGGCAAACTTGATTAAGTCGAGATTTGACTGACTTTAAGATTAAGAGAACTTCACTGCAATGGTCTTTTTTATTTTCTCAGTGGCAACTGTTACTGAAGTATTCTCTCCCTTTGCTACTTCTTGTTGCCTTTTCTTATTTCCTTTACTTTACCATACTGCTGGTCTTTATATCTACCTGGATATTTTCCAAACAATGAGATGATTCTAGACATCTGACAGGACCCTAATGCTTAGAAATCATAAAAGCTTTAGGTTATCCCTGGATCTGATTATGCTTTATTAGTCAAATATTTAAGAGTCACATGCTTTTTCTCCTTCCTAAATTTAGATTTGTATGTTTATTGTTGGTTTGCATAATTTCTTGATTACGATGTTGGTTTATGGTTTGGTTTAGACCTAAATTAACATTAATTGATCCAAAAAGCCAACAATCAAATTCTTAGTCCAAGAATCCATTATATATTTATATATAATTTAGATATATTCATGCCCTAATGAGCTGGGTCAATTTTTGGCTTGTCTTGAAACTAATTCTAAGCCTATTTTCCTAGTTCAAGATTGGTCTGTTTAGCTTCAAACCACGCTTGATTGGAGCTCTTCTCAAGTTGAGCTTGATCAGAGCTCAAACTGCGTGATTCATTTGACAACCTTAGCGGTATTCTCTTTAATGACCCTAATCTGCATACAAAAAGGGCTAGACAAAATGCTATTATTTAGGTTCCTTATCCTTTCTTAGGCACCCAAGACCTCCTCAACACATACCTAGTTTGAGACTAGACATATTTTTATATGGGTTATCACACACTCCCTTTGTTTAAGCTCTGATGTCATTTCCAATCAAAGGGTCCAATTAGAACCAATCAAAGGGTCCAATTAGAAATACTAAGAGCGACTCATGGTCAGCCTTGAAATGGCCTGTGCTTGCCATGAGCCCGGTCAACTCTAATACCACTTGAAATGATCCGAAACCTCACCCAAAATGTATATCCAAAAGGTTATTAATTGAGATTTCTTGCCCTTGCTTAAGTATCCAGGACCTCCCCAGACCTGGATTAAGCCCTAGCATCTTTGCTAGCAGAAGGTTCAAATCATGAACACCATTATTGGCTCATATTCATGCCTAAAAAGATCCATGTTGCAACATCTCCTAGTCACATGGGCTCTGGGTGAGGCCATCTCTAATACGATTTCTAGCAATCCAAGACCTAACCTAAAAGGCCTAACCAAAAGTTGTTAATTAGAGTCCTTGGTCCCGCTTAAATATCTAAAACCTACCCCATGCATACCCGTTTTGGGACTGAATGCATGAGTGCATGGTCCTCACATCCCATCCAGAGCATCAAGCAAACTGTTGTGCAAGGTGGATAATTTTTTTCCTCTTTGGCAACTTTTCAATAGGTATTCCATCATATAGAACTACTGCTGAAAGTGTCATTTGCCATTTTAAGTTGCTTCTCCAAAAAAAATAACTTATTATGCATTTATTTTTAAGGTGTTTTCTCTATTTCCCTCTTAAGTTGCTGTTGTTTATCATCTATAATTTGCATTCCAGGTTCTCTTCTGGATAGAGAGAAAGGTATTCTGCTTTTCTATAGGTATCCTGCTTTTTTATCTGGCTTATTGATCTTTCATTATGAATCATAGCCTAGCTACATAGCTGTTGGTTGTACCATTGGTTCAGACTTCTAACCAATTATCTGTTGAGTCAGATTAACCATGTCTTATTTTTGTCATGCAAATAAAATGCATTTCTTAAACATATTAATTTTAATTGCCAGACAAGGAAAAAAAACTGTAACTAACTTGTAGCAATCTATGCAATATCATAGATAATGCAATATCCTGACATTTTGGCCAGATTGTTTAGGCTTTTGTTCAGTTTGCTCCAATCCACCAAGTGAATCTTTATACTTTAGACATCGCCAGGAAAGATCCAATACTGTTCCTTAAAAGGGTGGTTACTTATTGCAGCTTATTCGAACTAAAACAGATGCCAAGACTTCTACATCTTTTCCTTTTGAAACAAAATCAATTACAAAATGGTGATGAAACCAATTTTGCATATGAAACTTCTAGGCACTATAGTTCTGCCGTACTTGTTTTACGATTTGCATCTATTATTTGTTATCTGTGCTGGCATATCTGTTGGTCCATCACTGTGTGACATATAAGCTGCTAGTAATTTATTTTGCATGTTGGAGCAAGCTTTATTGGCATCCATGAGGATCATCATTAGCTGCATTCTCCAGTGGGTTGGATGCCTATGCAATATCTAATTATCCTTCCATCCTATATCAAATAAAGGTTATCTTGTGTTGCTTGTACCTTTAAAACATCTGTAAATTATAGGATTTTTTGTTTTTGCAAGTCTTTGATGTGCTGTGCACAAATGTTGTTGAAAGTCTTTCAGTCATTTCTTGTTGATGTTTATCTTGGTTAATTAACATCTTTGATGGTTGCAAAATGGAAAAATGATTACTAAGATACCTCTAGGGGTGTCAATGGACCAGATCAGGCCTAGGGCCAAAGCAAGCCCAGAGGTGTCAGGCCCAAGTCTGACCGAATTCAAGGAACTTTTTTCAGGCCATGCTGGGCTAAAATTGGGCCCTATTCATTTTTCTACAGAGTTCCCTGACTGAGTTCATTCCCAACAATTAGTCAGATCTCTATTTTCAACCCCAAGCCTGGGCCTGTGGCCCTAAAACCTAAGCCCAGGCCCATGACCCTAAAACTGGAGTGCAGGCCTGGATTTTTTGGCTTGGGTCTTTGGACTGGTTGGGCCAGCCGAGCCCATTGACAACCCTAGAACATGCCTTATACTTTTACTCCAACATTTTGGATCCTTACTAATTTAAGGAACATGAAATATTGTTGAACAGTTGTCTTGTTCTTCGAGTTTGTTCCTGAGATGTATTTAACTTTGTCCTATCTGCTTGTTGACCTATGCAAACTTCTGACTTTTGCATGTCTGTCTTGTGATTTTCTGCCTAATTCCTCCCTATTAAGCATGACATGACTTGTGGTCTTGTATCATGTGTTTTCCTAGTTTTACGTGTTTAAAAATGTCCTTAGATGTTTGATTTAATGACCCCTGAAAGCAACAAATTTCTTGTACTTTTTCAACGTGTGAAATGACCAGTGAGGCAATTGAAAGGAAAATCTTAAAGAAGTTAGTCGTATGTGCTTATAATTATCAACAATTATTGAATGGTATATTCTGATAGGGTAATTAGGATAATGCAGTAAAATATCTTTTTGAGAAAAATGATTGAGGGGCAGAGCCCTAAGAGAAAAGAGAAAGGAACAAGGGGAAGAAAAGGAAAAGGGGCAGGGACAGCAGAAGGGAGGATATGTTAATATGTTTTTCTTATAAATTATCTAGTATTTATCTGAAAGTGTTGACATTACCATTTCTTTTTCTTTAAGAGAAGAGTCAGGGGGAGTTATCTTTCCTCCAATCTTATACTAGATACTTCCTCAGCAGTCTAACATATTTTACTTATAAATTGTGTACTATCTATCTGCTACTGTTGAAGACTTAAAATTATTGACCTTTTTCTTTAAGAAGACTTTTGGCAGTGTTTTTTTTTTTTTTTTTTTTGGTGGTGGGGGGGTAGGTTATCATTCCTTGAACCTTATACTGGATACTTCCTTGATTAGTCTAATTTTTATTTCTTTAACTACAATGCGAATCCATCCTTTTATATAAGAAATAAAAAAATGATCTGTGGTCCCACTGAAGTAAGAGCAGATATTCCTTAATGGATTTAGACCCTTAATGATGGTTATCTAAAGGTATGAGCAGGATGGTCAAGCTACCAAATTCAGATCCATGGACCTATTTTATTTCTTACTGGCGTAGAGGGGGGGGGGGGCAACAGTTGACTTAACAGCAATTTCTTCCTTTTATATAAGGATATAAGGATATATGGTTAAAGCCTTATGACATATATCTGAAGTTAGAGCTGGAATATTTTTTAACGTATAATTAATTAAAAAAAGTTAGTAAAAGTGCTAAATGGCAATCAATCATCTTCAATTAGTTTGTCAAACATCTAGAATCCTTTGAGAGTTTGTACAGTATTATTCTTGAGATATTTGGATTTTAGGAGGCTTGGCTGCCCTGATATCCTGGTTCAGATATGGGTACCCTAATAACCAGAGTATGCTGTTCTGAATTTTCTATGCATGCACAGGGGTTACAACTAAGATTTCATAACTTATAATGCTTTTTTTTGCTATCTTAAAAAGCTATTATGACTATTCTCCTAATGAATGGTGTACTGAGATGGTTAAAAAGCTGAAATGGCGCACTTGTGAAAGTGTGCAGTGTGCTGGGACTTTAAAAAAAAAATCCATGTTTTTCTAAGGTCCTAAAATATGTATTGATCTGCCTTCTATTGCGAGGTTTACATAAACTGGTTTTGAATTAGTTGCTCATTGTTCTTTTTACAAAGGTCTTCTAAGTTGTGTCCATAAAGATGATACATTGTCATGTAATAAAAATATGTTAGGATCATGAAACTGTTGCCACCAAAACTATCCTTAGATTCTTGTTCAAACTAGTTGAAGGCTTAGGTGATGAGATGTAAACCATTTCAAGTATTGTAGTTTTGCAAATATGGATATGCTAGTTTGAATATTTGGACAATTGCTAGGACTGCTGGCAAGGTCCGTTGAACCATCCTGGCAACCCATACTGGTTGGTGGTTGGTTCAATGCAGTATCAGCACATATTGTATCGAATCGCAGTGAACCGATGCTGCAGAACAAAGAGAGGAGAGAAAGAAAGAAGAAAAGAGGAGAGGGAGAGTAGGGAGAAAACACTTATCTCCGGTGATCGATGAAAAGGACCGCGACGGCAATGGATGATGGATGACAAACAACCGGTGATGGAAAGCAGGCGGTAGGCAATGACGAAGCGGCTAGGGTTTTGTGTGGAAGAGATTAGGCAAAAGGATAAATGCGGGCTTTTTTAAAGCTATTAAATGGGTTGAATCCTCACGGAACCCAAACCCACTATCCCATCCACACCCGATAATCCAAACTATTTCGAATCATTGAACCTACCCAGCTCCCACCTGGTATGGTTCGGTTCAGCCTGAACTGACCGGTTTGGGATAGTTCGGTTTAGCGAACATTGACTGCTGGCAATATTGTATTATTTGTTTGGTAACAAGTTCCCACCTCTCCAAGTGTATAACTTTAAATTGCCATATTGATTTTTGTGACAGGGAAAGGGGTTTATTTAAAGTCACTAGGGTATAAGCGATACAGATGGTCTAAAATTGCTTGCTCATTTTAGAACCTGGAGATTCAAGGATCAACATTGACATATCCTGAGTAGACCAGTAAAACTAAGTAGTGTGACAAATACAATATTTTGAATTGAATATAGGTGGGTATAAAACATGCTGCTTACAATGAGCTTTTAATGATGATTTATGCTTTAATAAATCATTAGATAGCAGTATAGATTGATCATAATCTTAAACATCTAGCATTGTCCCTGAGTATATACTGTCATCATATGAATCTTCATTTGCCAATGATTCCTACTTAGGGTCACGTCTAGTGTTATGGCAAACCTTGCCAAATTCTTTTTCATGGCTGAAGTCCATGTGACCTTAGGTCATCTCATATTGCTTAAGTTTTTGGATGAGGAATTGTCTTAATAAGCCCTTGCTCCTTTATGTTCCTTACAGTTCAATTTCATATATAATTATGTCATAACAAGGAAAGAAATGAATAAACTTCATATGCGTGCACTTCAGGTTGTTCACAACATTCATGAGAGTTAAATTTTATTGTATTTTCTCTGGTGTTGCGTGAATGAAGTGCCATAATACTGATGAAATTGAACTGAGAATGTGGAGATTTTTAGCATAAATTTGAATATGCAGTTAATTGTTCGAGCAAATATTACATGTGAAAGTGCTTCAGTAAACAGATTTTTTGTTATGATGCATTGTATACATAGATGCAGTTCCAACATTGACCATTCTCATCCTAAAGTTTTATGTAATTTAATGCTATTCATATTTCCACAATGCGCCAGACAATTCCCACTGCAAAATTAACGTGTAGATTCCATGCCGTATAAATGGTAAATACAACTGCTTGATGTGACCCTTGGTTCTCCTAGTATAGCTGTTAGATGGTTAGTATATAATCCTTCATCTGTCACAATATGTTTTATATACCATGTATTTATCAATAGACCAAGAAGAATGACATGCATATTGGACTTAGTTTTTTGCAATATGGATGCCACGTCTTATGTGTCAGTACTGTGAGACATGCCAACTTTAAAGCCAAGGCGTCTAAATTTTGCCAAGTCAATCCAACAATATAGCTGCCACTATCATACAAAGCTCTTGATATTTAGTTATCTCAGCTTCCTTTCTGGGGGTTTATTCACGTTAGAAATTCTTGCCAACCTCTCTTGGCTTTATCCGCAAAATTTTACCCTTCAGCATTTCCAATGCATATCCACACAAGCTTATAATACCTACACTTTGAGCATCTTATTGCCAATTCTATAGCTCCCTTTAGAAACTTATAGTAGAAGATCACTTCACATGCATACTATTTTGGTTGTAAACTGATTAGCATAAACTTTAGTTAAAACAACACCATATTACCAATAATATTTCACTTTTTCAGGGGTGTGAAATGCATTAACATTTAGCTACTGTATTTTGTTTTTCTTATTATAAAATTTTAACTGTGTGTTTTATAACTTTTTTCTTTCAGCATTGAGATCTACAAGCATAACAAAGAAGAACGAATTGCAAGAACTTGGGGAACAACTGCTGAAGGCCTGCCATATGTTAAGGAAGCTATAGAAAATGCTGGAAACTGGTTAATTGGTGGAGATCTGGAAGTTATAGAGCCAATCAAGTACAATGATGATCTTGATCAGTATCGGCTGTCACCTGCTGAACTTCGTGAAGAATTTTTGAGACGCAATGCTGATGCAGTATTTGCTTTCCAGCTTCGAAATCCTGTACACAATGGACATGCTTTACTCATGACAGACACACGTAGACGTCTTCTAGATATGGGCTACGAAAACCCAATTCTGTTGCTTCATCCCCTGGGGGGCTTTACCAAAGCAGATGATGTACCACTTGGTTGGAGAATGAAGCAACATGAAAAGGTTCTTACATATTAAACTTTCAGCTACTTATCTCTTATAGCAATAGCAATATGCTTTATCAAGTTCTTCTTATCCATTTCATTCCTGCATCAAATTTGATGTTTCTATGATTGACCGAATTTTGTCATCCCCATAATATGTAGTCAAAACTCTGTGTAATCCTTTCCTTTCTTTCTTTTAAAAGTAAAACTAGAAGATCATATTGTATCTTATGAGTTGTTCATGAGTGCTAAAAAATTTTTCTTTCTTCCCCTGATTTATTACAGGTTCTTGAGGAGGGTGTTCTTGACCCGGAGACAACGGTAGTTGCAATCTTTCCCTCTCCCATGCATTATGCAGGTCCGACTGAGGTGCAGTGGCATGCAAAGGCTCGGATAAATGCTGGTGCGAACTTCTACATTGTGGGCAGAGACCCAGCTGGTATGAAGTACCCAAAAGAAGACAGGGATCTTTATGATCCTGATCATGGAAAGAAAGTTCTGAGGATGGCTCCTGGACTTGAGAAGCTTAACATTCTACCATTCAAGGTATGCTGACTGACCCATTGAGAATCTTTAAGTAGCAATTCAGACATCCATAGCATCTGGCATATTCTTACGTGTGATTTTTTTCTTAATCGGTATGAATTATTAGAACTGGATGAGGGAAATGGTGGCATACCTGAGTGGTTTATAAGTTAATTCTTTTTCAACTGTACACATCCATTTCTGATTCTTTTTCTCAAAAAAATTGGGTTTGGTTGGGGGGAGTTTAGATAAGAGTATAATAATAAAATTGGACTCTTTATTTTCTCAGGTTTACAAATTTATGTGCAAATCGTCCTATCTGATTCTCAATTTCTGATGAATTTAGCTATTACAAGTTTACCACCATTAGCTGCTATCCCATTGTAACATCTGTTCTATCATTGGTAATAACAACTGCCATATTTCCTTTTCATTGGTGGTCCGCTTAAAAAAATATTTGTAATTGAAATCTGAGTTCAAATAATAATATTTTAATCTACAATGACATAATGAAATTACACTTTTATGTAACGTCATTATCCATTACTCTTTCTTGTAATGGCTAATAACAACCATGATAACAGCCATTACTTTATTCTCCAAAAATCCTGTCCAGGGCTGAGCTGGGTTGAGCTGGGTTGATTAAGGTCATTGTTTACATTTTAATGTTACCTAATGACTTCAGAAGAATTCCATAATTAGGGGACATCAGCATTACTGAAATCTTGTTAGTTATATATCAAATTACTGATTTAATTATCTGTCGATAGTGATCAGAACCTCAGCATCATGCTTTATGTTATCTGCTGTAAAAATGTAATGTTAAACATTTTGTGTATTGGGCATTGGTGCGATTTATTATTATTCATTTTCGGATGAGTAGGTTGCCGCATATGACAAAAAGAAGCAGAAAATGGATTTCTTTGATCCATCCAGGCCTCAAGATTTTCTATTCATCTCTGGCACAAAGGTAACTTTCTTTACTATTTACATGTGAGAAATGACAGCTTGTTCAAGTGATACTGAAATGATTTTGTTGGGACAAACAGATGCGATCTCTTGCACAGAACAGAGAGGATCCACCAGATGGCTTCATGTGTCCTGGTGGATGGAAAGTACTGGTTGAATACTACGAAACAATGCTGGAAGTTGTATCAAATTGAAATGTAGAACACCTGCCTGGAGTGCAGAAATTAGGCTCCTTTGAGCAACAATAAACTTCATGAGATTGTGAACAGTACTATCAATCTGTGTGCTGCAAAACCCATGTGGTGTGAACAACTCGTTCAATCTGTGTGCAGCAAACTCCATATTCACTGCTTATTTGTTTGAATATGTTTGGTTTGGTCAGATTGTGATATGTTTGTGCTTATAAATTGCTTGCCTCAGAATGTTAATTATGATGAGAAAGAAACAGGTGACAAGTGTATCATAGTGATTAGAATAAGAGGTAGAATTTGTTGTATTTGGAGGGTTAGGACTCTTTATGATCTTTAGTTCTTTACAGTGGAAGAATTTGAAGGCACTGGAACTAGGTGCTGATAATTGGAGACATGGTCCATGGTTACACGACTTTGAGGGTGAGGATTGCATGTGCAACACTCAATAAGAAGACCACACCAAATGGACAGGAATCTACGATTTCTAGAACTGAATATCATATGAAGCTATCCATGTGGACCACCAGCATAAAAGATATCTCGGGAGATGAAGCTATATGTGTGGACTGACATAGAAGATATCTTGGGAGAATAATAGCTACCAGTATTTCATGCCTGCATGTGGACTTAATAGGCTACCTTATTATGGTAGATTGCCTCTGGCTTTAATGTTTACGGATCTGTTGATTTATAGGAGAAGCGAATATTTTCCTACTGACCAAATGGTGAGAATTGAAGTCTTATTTATGTTTGTCACATTGTCAATTGATTACTTATACTAAAATCAAAACTAATCCGAAAACAAAATTTCTTTCGGGTTTTAAGAAACAAAGTGGGTGCCCCCTGGATCCCATTTCAAACGCTTAGAAAGACAGCTCAGATTAGAAAGATATCACCAGAGTCTTTTAGATATTGGAAACTTGATACCATGAATTATTAGGATTGTCACCATCGAGAGTATGCTAAAATTCCCACACAGACACTTCAAGGCCTTCGTCCATTGCAGGGATGTGCGCAATAGTTTACTTCCACAATGGTAAAGATTCTGACTCCACAAAATCTTCGCTCATGCAAAGTTTCCTCTTGATATAAGCCATTATTTGAAACAAATAAAGGTTTTTAAGATGTTCGACGAAGGTTCACATATAAAATTTATTGCTGGGTTGGTGACCCACATATTGAACTCAGAAGGTTTTAAATATGGCAGGTTCGATTGGTCGGTATGGTTTCAAATTTTGAGCGAACCAAGAGACAGGCCTTAACTTCAAGTTATTGTTTCGATTCAAGTAATAGAATGAGCAAAATTCTTTGCAGATCTACTGAGCATCAATTCCCTACGTTCATGGTCCACACGGTTGTGCCACTTTTATTATATTTCTCATTCTAAATCTAATTAATTGAATCAAAAAAAGGAAAACATTTCCTTTGGTAAAACCTTGGAAGCATGCAGGAAGCCCACATTCCCTTCATTTTAGGCCCCAAGTGCAGCCCAACACTGAAACCGTGTTCCTTCCTGCAAGAGTTCTTTCTTTTACCATTCTGATAGATAAGACCACCTCCTTCTCCTCTCCCTCTCTCTCCCCTTTCTTAGTTCCATTACTTCTAATCCCACAAAGGTTATGCACCACTTTATCTACCAAAATAGATGTGAAACATTCCCAGTCACTTGAATGAAGAGATCTTTCCTTTTTGCCTGAAAGTGGGGCACAGAGATCTGAGCTTTGAAAAGTTGTCGCAATAGAATTACAGCTTGGAACATAATAGAAATAGTTAAGTGCGTCATGTTCGTCGTCTTTTCGCCTCCCCCCTCCACCCCCCCCTTGTATATATATGGGAAGGGTCCCTCCCTCGAGTTCACATCACGAGAGAGTAGCTCTCCCCCACACTGTTTTCATCTTTTGGGCTTGCAAGTTTATGTAAGAGAGAGAGAGAGAGAGAGAGAAGAAGAAGAAGAAGAAAGGTACAACAGTCTTAGGTGCTCATAGGTCAAGTCATTTTGTTTGGCTTCTCTTATACTAGGGAGGGAGTACAAGCTTAAGCTCAGAGAGAGTGGAACACAAACTCCTTGCCTTCATTGTGACAAGCTCAGAAAGAGAGAGAGAGAGAGAGAGAGAGAGAGAGAGAGAGAGTAAAGTTTGGTGCATGAGGTTTTCCTCACTGCATTGGAGCTTATTTTGTCTGGTGTTCTTCTTTTTGAACTTGAAGAACAAAGGGAGGGAATAAAAGAAGGCCCCTCATTTTAACTGTACTGCATGTTCCCCAGAGAGAGAGAGAGAGAGAGAGAGAGAGAGAGAGACCTTGGGAATTTATAGGGTTTCAACACTGTATTAGAGTCTAGGTTACAAGAGTCTTGAGTTTGGCTTCTCCGGAATCCGGAGGAGGGAAAGACTTGCATTGGAAACACACCACTGTTGAGGGAAAAGTTGACTCCTTGCTGCAGACTTACCAAGAACAAAGTAGAAATGAGCGAGAGAATCCCACCACCACCTCCCACTGCTATTGTCGATCCTCCAAGTACCCCAAGTACCCCTATCCCAAAGGTTGTCATGGCTCACTGTCCCATTATAGTTGGCGCAGGTCCCTCAGGCCTCGCGGTGGCCGCCTCCCTCCGCCGCCTGTCCGTGCCCTTCTTCATCCTTGAGAGGTCGGACGGCATTGCCGACCTCTGGCGCTGCCGCACCTACGACCGCCTCTCCCTCCACCTCCCCAAGAACTTCTGCCAGCTCCCCCACCTCCCCTTCCCTCCCCACTTCCCCACTTACCCCTCCAAGGCCGACTTCCTCCACTACCTCCACTCCTACGCCCGCCACTTCTCCCTCCACCCCCTGTTCTCCTGTGCCGTCGTCGCCGCCCGCTTCGACTCCACCGCGTCCCTCTGGCGAGTCACCACGGTCCACCACCGCCTCTCGGACCTCTCTCTCCAGTCGCATTCTCCGTCACGATCGAGCGACTCGCTCTCCGAGTCCAGCTGCTCTCTGTCGGACTCTTCCGCCGAGTCGGCAGAGTCGGAGGTGGTGGAGTACGTTTCGCCATGGCTGGTGGTGGCGACCGGTGAGAATGCGGAGCCCGTGGTGCCGGAGTTGAAGGGAAGAGAGGAGTTCAAGGGGAGCGTGTTGCACTCCAGTGAGTACAAGAGTGGCAAGGAGTACAAGGGGAAGAGAGTGCTGGTTGTGGGATGTGGGAATTCTGGGATGGAGATGTGCTTGGATTTGTGCGAGCATGGTGCAGTGCCCTTCATGTCAGTGAGGAGTGGAGTAAGTTCTCCTTTAATTCCTCTGCTCACTTGGTTTCCATCTCTTCACCCTTCTCAGCTTAAGGTTGGAAATATATATATATATAACAATCGTTTTGGCAACTTTTTTTTTTTTTTGACTCTTGTCAAGCTGTATTATAATAAGGCTATGTTTGAATATTTGGCTTTTCTTATGTTTGTTAATGGAGTCCTCCAATGCAATTGGATTTGACCATTTGGATTTGGTCTTTAATGTTATTGGAAACAGGTTCATGTGCTGCCAAGGGAGATGTTTGGGATCTCTACGTTCGGGCTGGCAATGAAGCTGCTGAAGTGGTTGCCAGTGAGAATGGTTGATAGGATTCTGTTAATGGTGGCCAGGATCGTGATTGGAAACACTGAGAGGTGTGGGCTCAAAAGGCCAGAGGTGGGACCTTTAGAGCTCAAGAATGCAACTGGCAAGACCCCTGTCTTGGATGTGGGAACCCTGTCCCTGATCAAAAATGGAAGGATCCAGGTAGTTTCCTTCACTTTAATGCATTTTATGTAGTTTTCCTTTAAAAAAAAAAAAAAAAAAAAAAAAAAAAAACCCAAGCCTTTACCTTGTTAATCTGCAGTGATTCTTGATGTCTCTTATGCATTTTATTATTTCACATTTGTTTCTTTCTTGTTTACTTTTTTTTCTTTTGTTTTGATTGATGAGATCTCCTTCTTAGATTTTCACAAAGCCTGTCCAAAGCCCAATTTGAATGTCTCAAGAGCTTACTTAATGCCTTTTACCCCCAGCTCATTTAACATTTTATTATGTTTATTTATTTATTTTTTTATGCTATGACCTCTTCAACTGTTTCTGTGCCATTTACTTTTTTTTTTTTTAAAAAAAAAAAAGCATCTATGTGTATTCTCTTCTTTTTGATTTATATGAAAAAACATAGTTTCTTCTAAAACTCCTTGTTCTCCGGTCCTTTCTTAATAAACCTTTGCTCTGGCCTTTTTCTCTGTTTTCTAATTAGAAAACAGAATAAAACGTACTAGAAAATGGATCTCTCTCTCTCTCTCTCTCTCTCTCTCTCTCTCTCTCTCTCTAGTTTTTGCCATCTTTTGGAGCTACTCTGTTTTGCCATAACAGTTACTCTGCTTCCCCTGCTGGCAGATAGTACCAGAAGTGGAGTCCCTAACAAGCAATGGAGCGAAGTTTGTAGATGGTAGAGAGATGGAGTTTGACTCTGTAGTCTTTGCAACTGGCTATCGAAGCAATGTCCCCACCTGGCTCAAGGTATGACCCCCTTTACGTTGATGCAGAACCCCACCTGTTTCAGTGGATTGGCTTATTGTGCCCTATATCAGTCATTCCCCTGGGGATTCCTGTTTTAATATGAATTCCTGTTATATTTCTCCTCTTTTTCTATTTTTTGTTTATGAGACAGTGAACTTGGAGAAAATAATTACTCATTAAAATTAAAAGATTGGTTTTATACATTCAGTTTAAGGTTATAGAAGCAAGTATTTTTTACCATTCTAATTGATGGTTGCTTTCAAATTCAGGACTCTGATTTTTTCTCAGATGATGGCAAGCCCAAGACACCATTCCCTCATGGGTGGAAGGGGCAGGATGGACTCTACTGCGTAGGATTCACAGGGAGAGGGCTCCTTGGCGCCGGTGCTGATGCCACTAAGACTGCTCTTGATATAGCTGAAAGCTGGACAAACCATCCAGAAAGCAAGAATTTTGTTCTCTAGACCACTCCCCCAACCACAAGCAAGTAGTTTCAAGCGAGCAAGGAGAACTGAAGAGGAGAGTTTAAGAGAATCCCCAAAGCTCATAGTTTTGAATGTTGGCTTCTGAGGGAACTTTGTGGAGATCATCTAACATCTTGCTTTACTCCGCTGTACATGACACAAATTCCGCATAGGATCTTCTGTCTCACACATACAAAAGGATAAAAGAGAGCAGTGGCTAGTCCCACACTGTTGATGTCTATTTTGCCTTTGTGTGCCTCTGTGTCTTGGCCTTTCTCTGCCCCTTGTGCTGTCTTTTCTCTTTCCATCCCCAGAGAGAGAGAGAGAGAGAGAGAGAGGGAGGGAGAGGGAGGGAGGGGGAGAGAGAGAGAGAGAAAGACTCCCTGCTCCCCAAATTCCAATTGCTTTGGTAGCGCATATCATAGCTCTGAGGTTGCTTTCTTGTCTCTATTCATACAGGTACTAATGTACTGTCTGAGAGGCAACCCAAGCCCAGACACTGCTTGCACTGCACATGACTCTATGAGACATCATATAGCCTCAAACTTGCAGACAAATGATGATAGCAACAATATAAAAGAAGTCACTCACATGTCACATGATTTTTAGGATGATATATGATTGGATGGGGGGGGGGGGGGGTTGTGTAGTGGGGCTGCGTTTCAACTTGTCCCAGTTATGCTTGGAAGGTTGGGTGGACCACTCTCATGATGGCTAGCTTTTGAGGGTAGCTTTTGAGGCTTCCAGCCCAGCAGCCCTCAAAGAACTCAGAAAAATCAAATGGATTGGTATATGATTGGGACCTGATTCTTCGATTAGACTTCTTAGATCATCAAGGTACTTTGGATGATGAGAAAGTACACATTATTCATTTAATGTTAGTTGACCAACAAGAACCATCAAACCTCATGTTCATGGATCACTCTGTTGGTCACCAAGTACCTCCAACCCACCCACCCACCCACCCACACGCATGCACAGAATCTTGGACTTCTTAAGTATGCCACAAGGGATGCATGCCTTTCAACTCTTGGAAATTCTACTATTAATGTGATGATGAAAGTCGGGTCCATTGGTTGGCATCTCTCTCAACACATGAGCTAACTACTATGTGGATGCATGTACATGTGACTATATGACGATGTGGAAGCATGGGTGGGGCCTTTTTGGTCCACTCCCAAAGTCCCTGGCCAGTCCAAGTGCCAATCTATGAGCATCTAGCCTTATTCCAGAATAGTAAGACATTGAGCTTTCCTAGGTTAGAAGGTGACATTCCAACCATTCTCTCTCTCTCTCTCTCTCTCTCTCTCTCTCTCTCTCTCTCTCTCTCTCTCTCAAGGAAGTTCCCACCAAACTTGTCAACATAAAAAGGACTGAATTATATGATGGTCAAATGAGATTAAAGAGAAGCATGTTTTGATAATTAGAAGGCATGTGGATGCATGCCTGCTAGTGTACAGTTGACCATGAGATCTTGGGTAGCATATTTTCTTCACCACTGACACTAGGCTAAGCGTCACAGTTCCAAACAAGGCAGGGGTTAGACCACCTAGTGTTAGCACTGGGGACAGGCCTCTAACTAGTCTGCACAGCAACTATTGGGAATAGTACCAATGTTATATTTTCAAACATAAGAAAGAGCAATACTTCCCCAACATTGTGGGCCTGCATCCAATCTACCAAATCCCCCACCAGGAGGATGTCCTTTAAAATTAGATATTTTTACAGGGCTCTAACATCCCAAACAATAGTTTTCATTGTAGTAAGTGGAATTGGGGCAAAATCTATCAGAAATATTATTGAGAGCATTGTATGTAAGCAAAGAAAAAAGGATGTACAATTGGGTTCTCAAGAAGTTAATAGTTGGTGTAAGTGAGATAATTGATGTATGATGCAGAGACTGTTAAGATGTGGAACCAAGAGGTCCCTGCTTAAATATCCATGTCATGCCACACTATGACAGTAGTTGCAGCAAACTAGGCTATAGAATACAAATCTCACCCCCCTCCATTTAGAGTGGGGACAAGATCTAAACTTTGAGAATTATCTCCCCTAGCATCTGGCATAAAATAAAATTTCGCATCATTTATTTTAAGTAATTAGTGATGTCTCCATTGTTACTTAGAAAAAAAAAAAAAAAAAAAAAAAAAAAGGGGGAAAAAGTAAGGCCTGACCACTAGATTGACTGACATTTTATTTTACCTTTATTCACGTACATACACACACACACACGAAAAATTCCGTCCTTAGTTTTGATAACGATTTTATATATTTAGGAGAGTAGGACAACAAAGCACAGCAAGTTTATTGGTCATTCCAAACCTGTCACTGATATATTGGTGATTTGTATGTCAAGATTGGCAAACCATGTGATTTAGAATTAATATGGAAAAAGAACCAAATACAAAATAAAATTAGTCAAGTGATACATAACTCTCCTATCATCCTGATCATTGGCAGTCAAGTGCAAAATGCCAATGAACAATAAGACTTCTATGTGAGACCCTTCTACTATCCAGGCATATTTTGGAACTTAACTTGTAAGCATATTTTGGAACTAAACTCACATACAATCAAGGGAAACTTAACCCTTAGATCCTTCCTTTGATCACCATTTTAAGTTTAACCTCTAGAAAAATAGCACCTTACATTGAAGCCATCATTACTATTACTCCAAGTAACCATTATTACCTTTTTCTTAGACCTCTTACTTAATTAGTCCTCAATTGCTTCTTCCTTCGATCTTCTCTTGCCCTTTTGTTTTTTTTACTATTCTAGAACCCTTTAAATATTTGAGTAAGCATGGCTGCTAGCTCCTCATCCTCACCACTATCATTTTCATCAGTTTTACATCGCTAATATGGGTTAGAGTAGAGAATTTTAAAGTTAAACCTTTTTTCTTCTTTTCCTCCACTCCATTCCTTATTATCAACCCATAAGTCAGAAGAGACCCAATAAACTCATTCATGCTTAGCTTTGCTAGGTCCTTTGCCTCGATAATAATGGTGACTTTAAGCTCCAATGATCTTGGCAAGAACATGAGAATTTTATGGATATTTTTGATGCTAGTATATGATTTACTAAGAGATTCCAAACTATTTATGATATTGATAAATTTAGTAAACATATCTAAAATAGATTCTTCAAATTCCATTTTGAAAAATTCATAATTATGAACTAACATACTAGTTGTGGATTCTTTGACTTGATTGTTACCGTTATGGATAATTTTAACTTTATCCCATATTTCCTTTGTAGTTTCACATATTAAAACTCTATTAAATTCATTATCATCTAAAACATCGTATGGTATACTTTTCGTTTTAGCATTGGTTACCTAGAGAGCTCTAATTTCTTCATTACTTAAGTCAAGTTCTTCCTTAGAAACTCTAACCTTATTTACTTTTTTTGTAGAGGTCTTGTATGTATAGATTATAATTCTTTATATATTATAGTCCATGGAATGGATAAAGATTTTCATCCTAGCCTTCTGATATATATAGTTTTCTTTACTAAATAAAAGAGACATATTGGTAATCTGACCTTCACCAAAAGATGTCATCCATACGGTTGCCATTGGATCTTAACTCTAAGTATTTAGACTAATATTTAGAGCCCTACTTTGATACCACTTGTTAAAATATAAATAAAGTATCAAATTAAAACTAAGTGCTTATATAAAAAATGAAACAATTAAAATAAGGAGCAAGCAAAATATAAAAACTATGCACAAGAACCAAATATATCAATCTCGAAAGCAAATTCAAGATTGATAACGTAATAATAATATGGAACAATTACAAATAAATAAAAGAGTAATAATATAAATAAGATATAAAGAATTTTAGAGTGATTCGACAACCCTTGGCTATATCTAGTGTCCAAGATTCCCTTTTGAAATTTTCACTATACTAATTTTTTTCACCGAATGAAGATTAAACCCTTGCATCTCTCCTTTGCTAGACTTAGAAGGAATTTTTATAATCTTCTTTTCAGGCTTAGGAGGAACCTTATATTCTTGTGATGGAATAAAAGAAAGAAATAAAATCACTCTCAAAAAATAAAGATATACAAATAGAGCTTTAAGCTTGAATAGAGAGGATTAATAACTAAAGCTTAAGAATAAAATTTATACCCAGCTTTCTTAATGATTCTCTACTCAATTCATTGCCTAAAATATTTGCCAAAAATCCTACTTTATAGAGCATCAAAAAACTAGTCCTTGAGACCTTATAAGGGTAGTCTCCAATGGTCAATTGAAACTAGCCATTAGAGCTATTAGGCGATGGTCAATTGACCTCAAACTTATGGCCTATTAATCGTCCTAGCTTGAGGTGATCGACTACTTCATGGCTAAAATTTACTATTTTGCTACTATTTTGGCATGGTGGTTTCCGATCGACCATATACTTATTATCGTCGACTACTTACAATGTATTTTAGATGTTTAAATTGATTTTCATATTATTTTTAGTCCAAAACTAAATCTAATTGGTTTAAATGATTTTTGAGCCTTATGAAAATATTCTTCTACTAAGTTTTATAATAATTATCTTTAGGAACATAAAATTTACAAATTAAAATTTTTCTTTAGATATTTTGCATTGATTGATATTTGATTTGACTTTATTCTTCTCTAATTTGGACTTATTGCATCCACTTAAGTTTTGTGCTAATCAAGTATGTATCAAATAAAATTTTGCTTATATTTTGATTTGAATCGACCATTATATCTATCTATTACTATAAAACCATGTATTACTTTAATATTTTAATAAATATATTGTTATTATAAAAACATATGTTATTAAACTGCTAGATTCAATATTTTCATTTGTGGAGCTTAGCTTCACAATTTGCATGTTTACACCTTGCCATTCCTCCCTTCAAAAAATAGAACACAATGCATGCAATGCTCACATGATATGATATCAAATATTTATATATATTAGTTAACTAATGACAAATTAGAAAGTTAGCCCCTTTGAATTTCAAAGCTCCTACTAGAGATTGAGTGTAAGGCTTTGCCTTAGCATTTTTGTTTTTTAGTATGTATGGTAGGATTGCCACCATCTAAGGTTTGAATTCTAAACCTCCTCCAAGGACAGTTTCTCGTGAGAAAGAAGAAACTGAACTAATAATTGTTGGCTAATGCAGTACTGCCAATATCAAAACAAGCACACTCAAAAAAACAATGTTGGTGCAATTGGCCCACTATAGAACAACCTGAACTGGCAGTAAAATTATGGAAACAAGTACACTGGTACACTTGACTAGCTAGCAACAATTTTGTCTTTGCTAGCACGGCCCAACCCACTCTAGGACTGAGGTGCATCAGTTTTTTAAATTCAATTAATCCGTACTTGAAAAACTTGTGCATTAATCTCTAGGCAATGCTACGCCAACTCATAAAAACTCGGTCAGCGTTAGTACACCTGCTTCATTATGTGGCGCACACTACCATATTATTATTTCAAAAGAAACAAACGGAATTCGAACACAGTTTCTGAATGATTTTTTGACAAGTGACAATGTTTGAGCTAGTGAAACATCAATCCACGTACCAAGATATCATTGACAGTGGAAAGCCATCTTTCTCGCTTATTCAGTGCTTTGATTCTGCACCCCCAGCTTAACTCTTTTCCTTATTTTTTATTCACAAGACCAAAATCCGAAACAAAAGATCCTCTCAAGAGATCCTCAGGCGTCAGGAGCAATGGGGAAGCAAAACTCCACCTGAAGTTAAATGCTAAGAATGACAAAGTTTGTCTTGTTTACTCCTGAACTTAAAACACAAGGACAACCCTGCTTGACACGCAGTTCCACCCCAAGGGCCTGTTGCTTTGTGGGATCTCCACATCCCCCAATCCCTGGTGAATATTCTCTCTCTCTCTCTCCTTCTCTCTCTCTCTCTCTCTCTCTCTCTCTCTCTCTTCTCTCTCCGCGTCTTTGTCCGGTATGAAGTATAAACCAACCACCAATGTAAAGCCTAAACATGAGGTGTGTGTGTGTGTGAGAGAGAGAGAGAGAGAGAGAGAAGAAGAGGTTCACGTGAGATTTGAGAAGACGGGGAAGGACAGTTCGGTGTAACTGTGTAAGAGCTTACGAGGTGACGCAACTATTCTCTGTTCGCATCTCTCCTCTCTCTCTCTCCCCCTCTTGGTAAATCTCTTTTGCATGGTACTGATATGGCATGTGGTCACTGCTGCATGTTCCAGTGGCCAGACGTGGTAACAAAAAAAAAAAAAAAAAAAAAAAATTAAGCAGAGATGAGCCATGAGTTTGGAAGAGAGCCAGCTGGTGAGATTACTTCCTACCTTACGCCACCCTATCCCTTCTTTTCCCGTCAACTAAGAACCGTACCCCACTCGCTTTGCCCGGCTATGTCTGCTTCCCAATCCCCATCATATCTTCATCATCACACCTTTCAATCCGAGGTCCTTTCATCGTGCCCTCTTGGATCAAGGTACAGCTCTATATGTCATGTCAAGGCATGTGACGAGAATTTTCTTCTCATCACCTCAATCCTGTGGCAAAAGAGAGGAGAGGAGATGCTCATTTGTGAGAGAGTTTAGTACATGGATTTTATTTTCTTGGTGGATTAGTACATTTGTCTTTGCATAGAGCTTAGCCTACGTGCTCAATTTTCCCCGCTTATGAGTCATCGATTTCAGAAAAATGACTGTCATGAGCATGCCAAAGTTAGATTGGTACGAATCAAGATGAGTTTTTTTTTGTCTTAATGTTGTGTCATATGCGCCTAGATCTGTGCCAAAAAGTTGCTTCTTTTCTCAAAATTAAAGCCAAATAACCCTTTATCGACTTTGAATTAAAGCAAAACGGTTTAACTCTTCAAATTTCAAGAAACATATATTGCCGATCGAAGCCATAAGAAGATGGATTGATGCAGTTCACCATCTCTATCCTCGTTAATATCTTGTTAATCAAATGGAAATTTCACCTCCATAACCTGACCAAATAAGGCTTGCCAGGATTCTAGAAATTAAACACTAAGTGATGGTTGAGTGCATCAGCTCTCAGATCTACAAGTGCAATTAAGAGATGGTTGAGCTGCTCCTCTCACCATGTTCCCATGCATTAGGCCCCAGAGTGCTGCACCAAAGCACTTCAAGTTACCCAAGAAATCATGAATCTTAATATCTAATGAACATCACTTGTTAAGTGCACACTGCATCATTAACTTGATACAAATTTTAGTTTTGCATGCAAGAATCATAATGCGAACGCATGAGTGGGATGATGCTCCGAGGCGTGTTCAAGATTCAAGTACGGATGGAAAAAATGGCCGGAGAAAAATAAAGAGAGAGGAATTTTATTGGATGATTTTAACTCCGAATGACAATTGATGAGATAAGTCCAGCGCATCCTGGCAGCTCTACAATTCCCCATGCATGCTCAAAAGACGTCCAATGAGACGAGACGTCCCCACCGAGGGGCCGGCCACCTCCGGAGCTCGAACCTAATCGAGTGGGCCCCCACCTCTCCTCTGGCGTCTGACGGCGTCAGTGAAGGGGGTGACGTCAAGGCCCCAGCCCGCGGGATCCTCCGTCAGTGACCCAGGCGCTCCGCAGCAACCATGCGAACGAGACTAACGTCATCATCACGGAAGATTGGGCTGTCGCGTCCCAGATCTCTTTCTCTTTCTCCTCCTCCTCTCCTCAATTTTTCGTCGTCGCTGTCTGATTTCCTCTGCCAACGTGTCGTTTATTGCCGCAGTGAAAGCACGGGTCAACGTCGGGATTCTCTGCCTCTGCCTCTGACTTCCCCATGGCCGTGGGCGTGGGGGCTGGTCTGACCTCCCTTCAGAACGTTGACTGCCGGGCCCACCCCTCTAAAATATCCCACAAGAGAGAGAGAGAGAGAGAGAGAGAGAAGGGGATGCTCGTGTTGTTCCATCTCTTTGATGGGCCAACTCCCCAGGATGGGACCAAAAGAAGAACAGAGGATTCCAACTGTCAATTGATCGGAATCTTTCTTTTTTTATTTTTTCAGAAAAAATAAAATCTCTCTCTCTCTCTCTCTCTCTCATTCCCTTTGCTATGTAAAAAGGTTGCCATGTCTTGTTGCGTGCATGATGTCCAGTTGCAATGTTCTGTAACGGTCAACATAATGTTTTGGACAGCCATGTGATGGCACGGATGAGTGCATGTTCGATTAATTTGCTGCATATGAGTGCCAATAATTTCTTGCAGAGGTCACGGCTGATGCCCAAAGTTTCTTCATTTTTCTGCCAGCTTAAAGTAAATTTAAAAAAAAAAAAAAGAAAGAGAGAGATTACTATATTTTTCTTAATATGTTCTTTGTTCTAAGCTTTCATGTTAGAGACCATGAATGGTGAACTTATTAACTCTTCTGCTGAATGGTTTCGATCGCTTCAAAGGGATATTTTTCCCACCAGAATTGGTACAAGTTGTGACAACAATGGCCATACCTAAAAGCTGAGTACCTGATAGCTAGGCTGTGGTGGGGCAAACTGAAGCAGCAGGGCCAGGTACTCTATTTGCATGCATGGATTTGACCTGCCAAAGTGACACCGCGGGTGGAATATTTTTTTAGTGGAATGTTTGGTGGCGTGTTTGTATTGCTCTCCAATTTCAAGCTGTTTATTATAAGAATTTTTTCAGTATATGGGCTAACTAGCAAAATCATCATTTGAATTAATTAAATATTAAATTAATAAAATATTTTTTAAAAGCCTATTATAGTTGTAATTGTTATTTATGTTATTAAGTTATTTGATGCATTTTAGATTGGTATGAATTTGTATTAAGTATAAATCTTATGAATAAACAGTTCATAACGAATAAAGCATGCATTCTAAAATTTTATTGTTATAAGAAGAAGTTCATTGAAAATCATATTCTCATGAGCTTAATATTATTGGTCCTATTTAAGATTTGTTGAACCAAGATTTTCTATGATTTACTATTGATTAGTTTCAGTATTTGTTGAATCAAGTTTTTCTATCAAATGGTATTAAATAGCAAGTGTAACAATCTCGTATATGAATTGTGTATATATGAAAATTAAATTTTGTTTTGATTTTATGTTGTTGATGAAAGACTAGGTTTGATCTTCAACCTTTATGATTATGATGCAGGGGATTATTGATCTATTATTATTTTTGGTCATTATTATTTTTTTGATGGATTTCATATATGGTTGGGTTTATGATATTTGGAGAGGGAAAAAATGCCCTGTTTTCGTGAAAATCCAATCTTCTGCCAACCATTCCCATTATCCCGGCTATTTTGGAGTTTATCCTGGCCTATTCCCGTCCTATTCCCTCTATTCCGAGGTTATTCCAGCCATTTCCCCTCTTCTTTGTTTTTATGCCCGTTTTGTACGAAGCCGGACGGGTGGGCGGTGATGGCGGTGAGGGCCAGCCGAACCCATGCCCTGTTTTTGTTTGAACTTGTTGAAGAGGTTTCAGATGGCTCCTCTGCCATGAACTGTACGCCTGCCTCTCCTCTCCTCCCGGCGAGCGGCGGCCACGATCCCGGCGGCGACGTACTCTGCCGCAAACTGTCCGTCTACCCCTCCTTTCTTCCCAGCAAGCGGCGGCCTTGATCCCGGTGGAGACATCAGAGAACAAGAGGACTCTATTAGAGTCCTGGATGTAACCGGCCTTCTCCACGGCCGGATTGAGCAGCGACTTTTCCGGCGGAGTCATCAAAGATACGGACTCTATTAGAAGTCCGTTTGGGATTTCTTCAATTCACGGTGATGGCTCCTTTCTCTTGGACCCTCCAAGAGTTCAATGTGAATTCACCGGCTACGGTGAATGAAAGAGGATTGTTATTTTTCAAAAAAATGTATCCAATCCATCGTTGATTAAACCCTTAATAATAATAATAATAATAATAATAATAAAACCACGGCCGACCACCTTAGCCGGCAATCGGGGAGCAGTCACCCCGCGAGACCTGCCGGCTGAAATATCTGCGGACTTGCGGCTTTCGCTCTCCACCTCCGCCCCCTCGAAATTTGACCGATCCGATGGTCGGTTGCTTTCACTGTCGCCGCAATCATTATGGTAGACCAGGTGGAGTCAACGAAGTGTTGGTCAGTGGGAGAGAGAGGATCCAGGAATAAGCCATGAAAGGCTTACGAGGGTCTGGTGGACGAAATAAACGGTGACGGAGATAACACAAGGGAAGGTGAAACATCGTAGCATGCCAGCTTGAACCTTTTGCGCGTGCTTGCGTTAAAGGGCACGCACTTTTGAGTTATTACGTCTTCGCTGCGTCTATGGCTATCTTGGACCACTGAATGAAGGGAGTATGGTCCACTATTTTGTACCATGATTTCATGCTTTAAGTTCCACGCTAATGGTGATGGGACATCTGTTTCACCTTTTTTTTAAAAAATTTTTTTCATGGGCCAAAGCGTAGTTTGGGCCTCCGAACTTGGGCCACCTCCCATTTAGGAGCATCTATGTGCAGTTGTTTATTTAATTATATTATTATTTAATGCATATTCTATAATAATAATTGATTGTAATTTTGCATGTTGCACTCTCTGAATTTTAGGGTAGAATTTCTAAATAATATTTTCATGCTATCAAGATTATTATTTATTTACACACTCTTATATCTGCTGTGATTTGAATATTATTTATATTTTATCAAATTTATACTATTAAATGTATGTGCAAAATAAATATATATTACAGTGTAAACTTGATGAATGAAAAAATTACATATATTGTAGTAATCCTAATTAAACTAATTTTTTAATTGATTAGTACTCGCCTATCCTGAGACTAATCATAATAAAAATTTTGATAATAAAATAATAATATAGTAAATGGGATTGCAATGACATTGAAAATTTATATGGATAATGGTCATACCCTATCAGTAGGATTTTTAGTAGAATAAAAAAAGTGAATTGAATATTTTATTTTAGAAGTTTAGTATATTCTTTCAATATCAGCTGATACTTTTAAGAATATGATTATTGGGTACTTTGCTTTAAGTTGTTGAGGAGTCTTATTTGCATGTTATAATCCAAAATCCTTAGGCGGGATTGTAATGATGTAAGGATTCATAAATCCAATTAATAGGATAACGAGGAAATTTATTTTTGAGTAGCATGATTCTGATTCTACATGCATATGAACTTGTTTAAGATTATTTCATCATTCTTTTATGATTTTGCAATAGTGATGCCATTGTCTGCTATCAAAACATTTATAAGACCAATTAAGAGGACTAGGTTGAATAATTTATTATACACCTTACTGTTGTGAATATAAACTTAGCCTTGAGAGTTAATGAGCCTGCTAAAGCCACTAATAATGTTTTTATTATAAATAAGGCCTAGGTCTCTAAACCATGATACCTTAAACTTAATGAGATAAGATATTTTCTTTGTTTTAAAGAGAAAATTGTTAAGTAGTGCATACACATAAGAGTGAGTGGGAGCATATTTATATTAATTGAGAGCAATGATATTGCTCTTCTGAATGATACAAAGTGGTTGTTATTATGTCACTTTGACATGAAAGATCTTGATGATGCTTCTCAGGAATATAGATCCATTATGATAGATCCTGTAATATTTTTAGCTTATCTCAAAAAACCTATATTGAGATATGTTTTAATAAGTTTAATATACAATCTTACTCTTTTATAACAGCATCGATTTTGAAAGATGAGATACTTTCGTAAAATCAACGTCTTCAAATTAATGAGGTAGGTCCTATGTGTATCTACCATTAGTAGTTTGATATATACTCGAGTATGTGAAATAAGATTCTATATTACAGGGAGGTATGGATCTTGTGACAATTCAGGTATGATTTATTTTATGTTAAACATGCACATATACTTATGATATTAAAATTATCAATTCTGTTTTAAATTTGTTACATCCAAGTTTTCTATCATTTATGTGATAGACTTCATCTGCATATTTCTTTTGCTGATTTAACTAATAGCCAAAATAGACAAGAGGAGATGAGCCTTCCTATTGAAATGAATACATCCTACTCCCCATCAACTTCTATACGATCCTTCCCCTCGGTGGACCATCTCGGCTAGGATAATTTCAGACAGCAAATTTATTTTGTGTGCACCTTATTATTGGCATTTTCTTTTTTGATGATGTAAGGTTGGGATATCCAATGGGTGCAAGTACACACTAATAATTTTCTCTACCTTAAGGATTAGAAAACTTCTAATTAATAGATCATGGTCCTTATTGGCCTTGCTAGTGCACATGCATACTTATATAATTTTTTTATTATCACTTATTTTTATTTTATTATAATGATCCAAAGTGACATTATTATTTTTTTTATGTTCAAATTCAATGCCTGATGTTTGTCCCCCTTTTTTGCCTCGTGTTCTCCTTTTTCAATTTCAATATCAACTAGGCAAGTTTTGTTTATATTGCTTTAGTTCTAGAGACAATACTTTATTTTGATAATACTCTAAGGTAATGAGCCTTATGAAATTGTCAGGAGAGCAATACTCTCATAATTGAGAAGTAATGTTTTTTTAAATATGAAATAATATTCTACATTCTTAGACAGTGTTAGGGTGATTCAAATCTTGGTTCATGATGCTTGGGTTACTCGGGTGAGTCATCCTAGAGGAAGCAATGCTTCCATAATAAATGAGCAATATTCTCGATGGGAGAATAAATCAATGCTCTAAGGTTTTAATATCTCAGAGAAGTAGTGTCATAATAGGGATTATCACATATAAGCTTTTGATGTGAGCTTCATGATGCTTGGGTTACTCGGGTGAGTCATCCCTAGAGGAAGTAATGCTTCCATAATAAATGAGCAATATTCTCGATAGGAGAATAAATCAATGCTCTAAGGTTTTAATATCTTAGAGGAGTAGTGTCATAATAGGGATTATCACATAAGTTCTAAGCTTGAGGAAAGCTGAGCTGTAGTAGGTTGCTTTGGGTCTTCGAGCAATGCTTCATCTAAAAATTGAGTTTAGACCTCTTCTAAACTTGGGTAAAGATACTTTAAATCTTTGGAGTAATGCTCCATATATAAACTGGAGCCTTTTTAGTTTTAGAGTAATGATTCATGTGGTGAACTTGGGTTCTTTTGGCTTTGGAGCGATGCTCCATATAGTGAACTCGAATTCTTATGGCTTTGGTGAATCAAGTTCTTTTGATTCTGGGTGATCTAAGGTTCTTTTGATTTGGGTGAACTTGAGTTTTCTTTGATTTAGGTGAATTAGGGTTTGATGAATTAGGGTTCACTTAATTTAGGAGCAATTCTCTATATATTGTGGTAAGCTTCACTTGCGTTGGGAGCAATGCTTCACTTGGATGAACTTAATTTTGAAGCAATGCTTCATTTGGATGAGCTTGATTTTGAAGCAATGCTTCAGATAAGTGAACTTGAATTTAGAGCAATGTTCCTTTTCGATGAACTTGATTTTGGAGCCATGCTCCTTTTCGGCTAAACTCAAATTTAGAGCAATGCTCCTTTTAGGCTGAATTTGATTTTGAAGTAATGCTTCACTTCAGTAAACTTGATTTTGGAGCAATACTTCACTTGAATAAACTTGATTTTAGAGTAATGCTATAAACTTAATCTAGGAGCAATGCTCTACTTGGGTTCATCTGACCTGAGAGCGTGGCTTTAGTATTCATTAATGGAGCAAAACTCTAAAACTTGATTAATAGAGTAATGCTTCAACTTCATCAATAGAGCAATGTTCCAATTCATTATGATGGAGTAATGCTCTATGCCTTTATCTAAGGAGTAATGCTCCATATTTCAATGGTGGAGTAATGCTCTAAGTCTTCACTGGTGGAATAGTGCTCCAAATCTTTAATAGAGTAACACTTCAGGTCTTCAATGGTAGAGCAACGCGCTAAGTCTTCAATAGTGGGGTAATACTCTAGGTTTTTAATGGTGAAGTAATGCTTCAAGTGTTTAGTAGAGGAGCAATGCTCCATTTAAAGATTGGGCTTAGGTCTTTTTTGAACTTGGGCTCGAGTTTCTTTTAGATCTAAGCTCGGACTACTTTTGGACTTGAGCTCACCTCCTTCTAGAATTGGGCTTGACTTGCCTCTAGACTTGGACTCAAGCTACTTCAAATCATTGGAGCAATGCTCCATATAGAAGAGTGGGCTTGAGCCTTTTGGACTTGGGCTTGAGCTACTTTTAGACATAGGCTTAGGCCACTTTAAATCATTAGAGCAATACTCCATGCAAAAGATAGGGTTTGGACTCTTTTTAGACTTGAACTTGGGCCACCTTGAATCATTGGAGCAATGGTCTGTGTAGAAGATTGGGCTTGAGACCCTCTTTGGACATAGGCTAAATCTACTTTAAATCTTCTAGAGAAATGCTCCACGTGATTGAACCTAAAGGCTCATTTTGAGGGCTTTGGGTTATGGGCTTGGGAGGTGCTAAGCTGCTATAAGCTACTTGGGGCCTCCTAAATTAATGTTTCAATTGGAGTTGGGCGTAGGAGCCCATTTTGACTTATAAATTTTGGCTACTCTAGAGCTCGTCTCTAAGCTACTTATGTTGCTTAAGGGTTTAAGTCTATTGACTGCTCAAACTGCTTCAAGATTAGAGTCACTAGCCATACTACAGTTTACTCGAGCAGAGTTCATGGAGCTCAAGCTATCACGAGCTCGCTCAAGCTCATAATCACCTAGATCATAGGAGCTCTAGCTATTATGGGCTAGCTCAAAGCTTAAATCCATGGAAGAGTAGGGATTGGCGATCACTGTCCCATGGCAAATTGACAAGGATAGTGCCTCTTCATCAGCACCTTATATTTTAGGGCTTTCAAAGCATTGTGATGATGAGTCTTTTTTTATGATGGGGAATGAGGGAAGGCCTTATTTTTGGTATAAGGTTACTTAGTGTGAGAAGCCTCAAGTTTAGAATAAGAAAAGGACAGTAATGGAGAATTGAAGGTGTTATTGGCCTTATGGGGGCTCAAAGAGGGAAACATGAAGACTTGGAAAGTATCTCAGGTTTAAAATTTGAAGTGGATAGGGTAAGCTTACTTAAGAGCTTGAAGGAAATGAGGTTTGGAAGAGGATAGGTGATGAGGTGGAGTAGGTCTTCTTTAGAGATTAGGATAGGGTTTTGGTATAGGGTGATTAGTAGGTGTTTTGCTTGGACCTCCTCTAGAGATTTGTATAGACCTCTTGGGACTAAGATCAAAGCTTTGAATGACCATAATTTCAGTTTTTGATGGTACCCAAATTGATGGAAGAGGGCTGAATTAAGTTTAGGTTCGAAATGGTGTGCCTAATTGAGTTTAATCAAGTCTAGTGCATGGGCGCTGCATTTAGCATCAATTTGACTTGATCAAGTAAACCCAACCCCTCTAACCAAATGTTAATCATCCCAATGATGTGTCCAATCAGTTG
Source organism: Metroxylon sagu (assembly GCA_017589505.3). Classification (NCBI taxonomy): domain Eukaryota; kingdom Viridiplantae; phylum Streptophyta; class Magnoliopsida; order Arecales; family Arecaceae; genus Metroxylon; species Metroxylon sagu. Next base: position 101,825 of record JACVBY030000301.1, on the reverse strand, counting down.
AAAACAACCTTAAATGGGTATTAGATTAAGGCAAATGAAGGAGGTCGAAGGTCATTTCGCATAGCTTTGTATGCACATTCTAGGGGGCTTTCTTCATGTGATGGATGCCATATGGCTGACCTTAGGGTTATTTAAGATATTTTATTTGATGCCAAATATAGTTCTCCTCTGGTTAGAGACATGGGGGTTGTAAGAGAGGATGTTGTATTCAGATAAAGCAAGAGGGCTAAATCATAATATCCATTTTTGTTGAAATTATGATGGTATGTGATGGAAATCAATGGGCATGTATTTTTCTTTCTTTTTTATTTTTCTTTGAACTTAAACAACTTAAGGTGTACTTTAAGGCATTAGATTTCTTTCTTGCTAGATGGATTTCTTATAGCATGACATGAAACTTTGTGGGACTCAAAAAGGAAGGAAGCCTATATAGAAATGGGCATTAAGTATTTATTGGTGCATGGAGGACACCAATCATATAAGAGAGCACATGATATGAGAGATTGTGGCATTATGAGGCACCTCTTATTGTGGTCCCCTACATGTTGGGGACACGAGGTTTCCTAAGATCTTAAAGAATGAAAGAATTTTAAGGAAATAAGGCTAGCAATGTATGAGAGCCTCTCTAGTGGATGGTTGGGAGTCTTGTTTTGAGCATATTCTTTAGAAAGTCTTAGTAAGTTAGGTTTCTATTAGGAATTCTTACCACATTGAAAGGGAATCAATTAGATATAGGCATCAAACTCTTTTTAAAATTTAAAATCATAATGAATATGACATATGCAAGCAAGCCAAGTTATTAAGTAGAGCAAACATTGACATAATGAATAGAAGTATCATTGAAATTTTTTTGTGTTCAATTATCATCTATTAGAATATACAAGAAGGCTCAAAACATAGTAAACTTTGTCCAGATTTTAAGGTTCACTTTCAAATTTTTAGTAGTTTATTCTTCCTTATTAACAATATTTTTGTTAAGTGTATCTTGAGTTCCTTAACTGACCTCATTCCATGATTTAATTTGACAAATTTGAAGAAAAAATGATTGAAAACTTTAATAAGATTTGTATTGGAAGTTGAGGGCTTAGGCCTATTGGCTCAAATCCAAAGTCTACCACTTATCTTTTTTAAGGATACAAGGGCCGAGCCTTCATGGTACACGCGTGACCTATTTTTATACATATATAAATACCTACATACATACACATTTATTCATGTACACTCCTTGTTTTAGAGAGAATCTCAAAAAGAGAGTTGAGGTTGGGGTGTATCAGGGATTAGTATTTTGCTAGAGTCATCTTTATATCCTTGTTTCTATTGCCTTTGTTTGATATTGCATTGATTATAGAGGGAGTTTGTTGCAATAATTTTCTTTAGGTATTTAACCAAATAAGAAGCAGCAACAACTTCTATAAGTATTTTATTAATATTTCAATCCATAGCTAGGCCTTCCATCGCTTCTTAGGATTTTTCAACGTATCCATGCTACTACCATTTATCAATGGTTATAGTTTCCGATATTCTTTTTGTACAACCATCCTAATTTGGAACTACCCATATAAATAGTAAGATTACTTCTTATAGAGCTCATGGATAAGCTAATAGGCAACCTTAAGACTATTTTCCATTGTAGCATAAAATGAGATTTAAGGTTGCACAATTAATGATAAATTATTTATGCATTAATTGACATACATTGAATCAGTCAAACTTTTAAAACTACTCTAACTTTTAGATGTGACATTTTTTGTGAAAAAGTTTGCTAGCTAATTCATCCATTCATATTATATGTAAGAATTTTATAATAACTTGTGAGCTCACTTAAAAAGGGTAGTCGAAAGGTATCATTTAAGCTCTTTGATTCTGTATAAGTAACCAAGATCTACTTGATGGATAGTTGATGTGAGACTAAATATACACTACCATAAGTTTTCACATACTTTGCCTATTTAAGCCATGACTTGATTACCAAGCAAAAGGTCCAAATTCAAGTTTAAATATTAATCTAATTTATCTACAAATATCAAAGCTTATTTATAGTATTTCTTAATTTGCAAGAGCTATGGATTGAATCCACTTGGATATTATTATTAATAATCTAGTACATCATCCAAAAGGACTAATTAGAAAGTATTATTTAGACTTTTTGATTCTATATAAGCCTATAATATCTAACCAATGCATAGTTGATATTGAACTAAAATTCAAGCATGGGTTCCTATAAATTTCATTTGAAATTTTAAATTATGATATGATTTCATTGAGGGAAATAGTGGTGCTTTGAGCATCTTCCAATAGTGAAATTTGTATAGATATGTATGAATAGTTAAGATAACTGCATATTATTAGGAAATAAATAAATTAAAAAGTTTCTAAATGTAGATGAAAATAAATAATCAAAAAGATAAGTAATAATAGAAACAAAAAGACATAAATAGCAGATAAAATGAGTTGTTGATAGCGAAAAAAAAGGTCAATTTATTAATAATTCCTAAACTAGTGCTCTCTAAAAGAAAGAACAGGGATAACAAAAAAATATGAAAGATAATTTGTGAATAAGTCAACCATTAAAGAAAAAAAATATGAAAAATAATTTGTGAATAAGTCAACCATTAAAGAATCCTGTACAAATCATATTTGTTTCTTAAGGGCCATCTAATTCACCATTTATTCAAGCTAAGAAATTGGGTACTTACATATCTACATAGAGGTATCATTTTCTCAATAACTTGCATGTATTATCTTTACTTATGCACAATGACTATTTTTATAAGATATTAATTCTTTTCTTTATTAATTTTAATTAAAAAAACTTCTTTGAGAAGCCACTCATAACAAATATATATATATATATATATATATTATTATTATTGAGCCTATCTGCCTATGCAACGACGAGAGGACTAAAATAATACTAAACGTCTGTAATTAAAAAAAAAAAAAATCATACTAGAAAGCTCTACGGCGAGAAAGCAGCTCAAACACTGGTGTGCTAGAAACAGGGATACACTTGACAATCCAACCGATTGGCCACGAGATAGCTGCAATACCAGCACAAATACCCCACTGTCCCCAGTCTAACCTCTCCGTATCAGCAAACCTTGTCAACAGCTCCACCATTATCACTTGCAAGAACAAGGTCACCGCAATGATCCCCAAGAAGAGTTTGTTCTTATAAATCCCCTCAAACACATTCTTCTTCTCCAACTTCCTAGCATTGAATTCATTGAAGACTTGGCAGAGCACGAACGTATTAAAGATCATTGTGTTGTTGATCTTCTCGCCAACTCCAAATATGGACTCCCCTGCAAACTGAAACACCAAAAGGACTGCAATCTGAAAGAGAGCCTGAGCTGTGAGATTTCTCCACATGATGTTACTAATAAGCGGCTCGGTTCGGCCTACAGGTGGCTTCTCCATCAACTCCTTCGTCGGTCTATCAGTAGCCAATGCCAGTGCTCCCATGGTATCCATGATCAAGTTCACCCACAGCAGCTGCACCGTGGTCAATGGAACTTTTCCAGAAGTGATCGCCGACACAAAATTTATCACCAATGCCGCAACGTTCACTGTGAGCTGAAATTGGAGAAATTTCTGAATGTTATTGTAGACGCACCTTCCCCATCTCATGACGGTCACGACCGTGTCGAAGTTGTCGTCCATTATCACGATGTCGGAGCTCTCCTTTGCCACCTCTGTGCCTTGGATTCCCATTGAGAGCCCAGCATCAGCTTCCTTCAGCGCCGGTGCATCATTCGTCCCATCTCCAGTGACTGCAACAACTTGGCCCTTCTGCTTCAGGGACTGCACCATTAGCAGCTTGTCCAAGGGGGAGGACCTGGCCATCACTCGAATCTTTTCCACCGTTTCTAATCTTTTCTCTGTCGAATAGCTCCTGAACTCTTGCCCTTCCACCACCAATCCATCGACGTCGTCGTCTCTGAGTATTCCGCATTCGACGGCGATGGCTCTGGCTGTGAAGACGTTATCACCCGTTATCATCTTGATGGCGACTCCAGCACTTCGACAAGCTTCAATCGCTGATCTCACTTCAGGCCGGCATGGATCTTTAAGGCCAACTAATCCCAGCAAAGTCAGCCTCTCATCATCAAGCTTAGGAACAGTTCCATCATCATCGACGCCGACATTCCCTGCTTCGGTCTCCTTGAAGGCGAAGGCGATGCATCGAAGACTACAAGCTGCCATGTCCTGGATAATGAGGTCAAACTTCCTCCTCTTCTCAGCATCCATCTCTCGAATCATCCCATCCCTCTCGAAGTAGTTCGAGCACCGAGCCAATATCATCTCTGCGGCCCCTTTCCAATGCGCGATCATCACCTTCCTTCCATTCTTCTTTACTAGAGCTCCGCTTCGCTTCTTCTCCGAATTGAAGGCCTCGACATGGACCACGTTGCAACTCCTCTTCAACTCCTCGCCATCCATCCCAAGCTCGATCGCCCAAGAAAGAAGCGCTTTCTCCGTCGGGCTACCGGTAATCTCCGGCTCTGAAGCAGAATTAGGCCTGTAAACACCACCAGTGGTGTTCAAGCCAACTCCCTGGTGGATCAAGCTCAGAATTCTTCCATCGATGGAGGTGGCGCCACCCCTGTCGATGCTCTGTTCGCCGACCCAGAACTTGGAGACCACCATCTGATTCAGGGTCAGTGTCCCTGTTTTGTCGGTGCAGATGGTCGTCACCGAGCCCATCGTCTCGCAGGCCGAGAGCCTCCGAACCAGTGCATGATCGTTGATCATCCTCTTCATGGAGAAGGCCAGCGTCAGCGTCACCGCCAAGGGAAGTCCTTCGGGGATGGCGACGACGATGATGGTGACAGCCTGCTGGAATATCTCTACTATAGCGCTGATCACGCCGTCGGCCGTCACGTTTCCCTTGTCGAACTTTGGCTGGCCATTCTCATCTGTGGTGCTTCCTGTGAAGTAGCGGATCGTCAGCACTGCGAAGACCGAGAAGGCGACCGCAATGCCGATCTTTCCGATGCTCGACGTGAGATTCTGGAGCCGCTCCTGGAGCGGCGTCGGCTCGGCGGTCTCTCGGGTGATGGTGCTCATCATCTCGCCCCATGCGGTGTCCATGCCGACGGCGGTGACGAGCATGCGAGCGTAACCGTCCACCACTTTGACGCCGGAGGTGAGGAAGGGGTTCTTCTGGCCATCGACGTCGATGGGGTGGCACTCGCCGGTCATGCTCGATTCGTCGACTTGCAGAGAGTGGCCTTGGAGGAAGAGGCCGTCGGCGGGGACCTGGTCGCCGATCTTGAGGAAGACGACGTCCCCCACGACGATGTCGAAAATGGAGACATCCTGCGGCCGGCCGTCTCTGATGGCGTTGGCGTGGATGTTGCTGCACTCGCTGGCGAGCTTGTCGAAGCGCTTCATCTGGCGGAAGTTGCTGACGGCGGAGACGACGGCGACCAAGGAGACGGCAAGGAAGATGCTGGCGCCATCGTACCTGTTCGACAAAATGACGTGCATGAGAAAAACTCCTTTCAACGTTTCTTTCCTTTTCCAAGAAAAAAAAAAAAACAAAGGGGCGAAGCCAATCAAACCTTCGATGCCAAATAATATCATGCTTGCCCTACAATGATGCAGAATATTCCTAAAGTTAAAAATATAGGCAGGTCGTATGTGAAAGGGAAAGACCTGGAACACACTATTCTCTTGAACAAATATTAATGTTAAATTGCCTCAGTAATCAGCCATGGTACGTGTCATTGATTATAGTATTTGCACAATGTCAGAGCGTTTACCCTTCAATTATCCAGACGAAGATTCAAATATAGTAAAACTAAATTACTAAAAGAAATTTAAATTCATTATTATTGCAAAAGATATACAATTATATAATTAAGAAAGAATAATTGGCAACATGTTACCATCAAAGAAAGCATACAAATTAAGCTTCAGCAGGCTAGATGAAGGATGTGTCTGGTATTGGATTAAAAATAGAAGTGAAAAATTTTAGAAATAATATTTTTTGAACACCTTAAAGATGCAAAGGTTTTATAATTAATTATGTTTGCTTATGTTTGAATGAAAGAGATGTGATTGATAACTGTATTTAAAATAAAGTTAATATGAAAAAATAAAAATATTATTAATATTTTATTAATGTCATTAATATAAAAAAGATGAGATAGGAGAGTGTGGTAGAATGATTTCATATTTTGTTAGACCAAAGTTATAGCCTTTATTTTTCTGCAAAATTTTTTTTCTTTAATCACGTTATTCTATCCTTCTCTAGGTAAAGAGAAAAAAATTTTCTCCTGAAGTAACAAAAAAAATTACCTATACTAAACACTTCGTGAAAATGACAAAAGTAAATTTTCATCCCTTTAACTTATACAAAGACATCTTGAGTTACAATTTTAACCAATTTCAAACTACCTTATTTTTATTTTTGATCAGTATCACAAATAATTTGCTAAAAAGGTTATGTTTATATGATTTTAAGTTAACTATGATAGTTGTATCTCAAAAATCATAATTATGTAAATCATATTAATTTATAGTAAATAAATATAAAAATATTTATTTTACATTATAAAAATAAAAAAATATTGTTATATAATATGAATTATATATATATATATATATATATTAAAAGCGCTATTGAAAGCTGTGACCAGCTTAATTTTTGGCAGCGTTCGAATGACATAGAATTACTTCCTTGCCAGTAAACCTTTTTTTGCATAGTTTGACCGTCACTTGTTTTCTCTTTCAAGAGGCCGTTCATCTACCAAAAATTGAAGGACATGCATCCAAATGTATCCTAAGGTGTAAACCGAAATAAAATTTTCAACATTACCAGCCATCTCGGATACCATTCTCTTTGATTCCAAATCCAAGCGAGACCACAGCGCAAACAATGAGGATGAGGAGGAAGAAATCATTAAGCGCTTCGTACACGAACCAGAAGAATCCCTTGGGCTTCGGTTTCGGGTACGTATTCGAGCCAAACACCTCCTCTCTTCGCCGAAGATCATCGGTGCTGCCCACAATCCCAGCCTCTCTATCGGAAGCCAACTTATCTACAAGCCCCTCAACTCCACCGAGCCGGTGCAGGTCATCAAGACTCTTCTCCTTGACGACGGTCGATAACACCTCGGCATCGACATCGAATGCTGGAGAGCGACCGGCGTCGTGGATGTCGAGGGCGACGTAGGAGGGGCTACGGAGGACGGCACGGAGCTTTTTCTTGGCAAGGGAGTGGATTGCGCGGCATGAGTAGATGACGGTCATGGCCGTGCGCCATCTTTTGTGCGGCAGCGTGATTGGGCGCTCCGGGGCGAAGAAGAACGCAGCGAACTCCATAATGTTGAGAAAAGAAGGGGAGAGAGAGAGAGAGAGAGAGATTAGAAGGCAGGACTACCAACAGGAAGGATTGGTTCCCTTTATATGGTAACAAATGCTAGACGCGTTGAGGTGGAAAGGTGCGAGTTAACCTTCGGCGAAGGAATTGAGAAATATCAAATATGGAGGGGAGAAGTAATGAATGGCAGATGGAGAAAGAGAATGGGCATTGTTGAAATTTAACGGACAGAGAGGAAGAAAGATTCGCTGTTGGTTACTAAAAATGGCAGGATTTCGTATCCCATGATAAGGATGAAATTTAGGTGTAGCTTTTTCTATATCTATTAGTCCAACTATAGATGCATATGTTCACACTTATCAACATATGAGTCTTAAATATATGCTGTTGTGACAAAAATATCAAATAGAGATGGGAGAAGTAACTTGGCAGAGGGACCAAAAAAAAAAGGGATTTGATGAAAATTTGACCTCAAACCTTTTTTAACAAATAGAGAAAAAGGAAGGTTCGTTGTTGGTTCCTAAGAATGGTAAGATTTTGCGTCTCTTAATGAGAATGAAATTTAGGTACGGTTTTCTCTATACATTCAATTATAAACGCATACGTTTACACTTATCAACATATGAGACTTAAATATAATGCTGCTGTAACAAAAATATCAAATAGAAAGGAGAGAAGTAACTTATGGTAGATAGAGAAAGAAAATGGGCTTTGATGAAAATTTGACCTCAAACTTTTTTAACATATAGAGAGGAAGGAAGATTCGTTGTTGGTTCCTAAGAATGGCAGGATTTTGCGTCTCTTAATAAGAATGAAATTTAGGTACAGTTTCCTCTATACATTTAATTATAAAAACATACGTTAACACTTATCAACATATGAGGATTAAAGATATGCTTATAATTGTGAAGAAAAAAAAAAAAAAAAGCACACATGTCTGTTAATCCACTTACACTTATCAACACATGAGGCTTAAATTAAGGCCGACAATTGTAAAAAAAATGCACACATGTCCACTAATGAATAGAGAATCGAGTTGCATCTAACTTTAACCCTTTAATGAGAGATGAATTGAAAATAATCTTTTTATATAAAAAATCTTAGGGCACAAAAATATATATATATAAAGGGAGTTAGACTTGATTATATTTGAAGGTAATTAAATTTAGAATTAAATTATTTTCTTCATCCTTAAATCTATACAAATTTTGAAGTTATCTCATCTTTTTTATTATTCTTATCTTTGAATTCATGAATTATATCAATCCAAAAATAGCGAAATGACCTAATTTAAATTTATCTGCATTTAAATGTAGCCAAATTCAACTTTATTTTTTTAATACAGATTTTAAGGTTTTTTTTTTTTTTTTTTTTTTTCATCTTCCAAATTTTGATTTGCAAGGATTCAAAAATGACAAGAAATGATTGAATCTGGGCTTCACTGGATGCATGTGTTTGACACGAAGTCCGCCCAAATGGCGGTGGCGAAGCGGCCGGACTGAATCGCTTCCAATACGGGATTTGATTACGCCCGCTGCGACGAAGGAGGAAGCTCTATGTTGCACTGGGGCGTGATGGGATACACGGTGGACTACAACATTCGCGCTAAGAGGACTCGCGGAGAAGGAATTATCGAGTCCGTTTTAAATCACATCGCGCCATCGGCAATGTGGCGGACTTAAACGGAATACGGTCGGACGTGTGCCGAAGCCAGGGAAGGTCGGCCACTGGAGCTGACGTCGCGTGGGCGGCAAGTCGGCAGCCACGAAGCGCAGCTTTGAATAGACATTGATGACCACGGTCACCTAACCGTTGAAATTCCGCGGCGGTTTCGAGTGATTTCCGGCTTCTGCGGGAACTCTTATCGCCTTGGTCGCAATCGCCACGGCGAGGGACTCGTGACCGACCACGCCGGACGCATGCTATCAGCCACAAATAACGTTGGGTGATGTGGTCCCCGGTGTCAGATCTCAAGTCATCGCCAGCAGGAGCATTCAGACCTTTGTCGCTAAGCTCATGTTTGCTGCCATTTATAGCCAAGGGTGCACTTGGTATGAGGTAAAAGAAACGGAAGTTTTTTTTTTTTTTTTGGAAAAAAGATAACCATGAATGGAAGAAAACTTCCCCCACAAATAATCTTTATTAAAAATTATAAAAATTTATAAATTTTAAGGATGTAATTTTTTTAAAAAAAAATTATTTTGGTGTGATTATGAATAGGTGATAAAATATTACAGTATAACTATTAATTATGTTTGCAATAACATTAATATACTACCACACCAATAACAAAGGTTTAATTCTTATGAAGAATAAAAATAATAAAAAAAGATAAAAATATAATAAACAGTTTGTTATTATTTTTAATGTAAATAAAAATAAAAAATAGGATAGAATAGTGAAATTATTTGATATTTTATTAGGGTTAATATTTCAGCTCTTTTTCTTTATCTTTTAATAATTTTTTGCTTTTAATCTTATTAACTTACCCCTTTATTGTCAACAGGATAGAAGAGGAGGATAAAAGAATTTAATTGCCAAATATTTTTTTTTAAAAAATAAAAGAATATTCAAAAAAGCATGGAAGAATAGTTTTATCCGGTGAATAAAATTTTATATATTTAATTGTATGACATTGTTTGGTAGGAGTGCGTAGGGTTTTTTTATTATAATGGTTAAATTACCTTGGTTCAATACGAAGGTTTGGGAATTTAGAATCTCAACAAGTGCTCTGCTCCTCTTTCTCCAAACTCTTCACATATGCGTCTAATATTCACCCCTCCCTCCTTCACCCACCCACTGCTTGCATGGTAAATCGAGATGGTTGGAAATTCTCATATTTTACTATGCTCGTGGATCTCCATATGCTTAGTGATATCGATGATAACTGCTCTTAATAAGCTGTCCATCAGTAAATAGGGCATTTAAATTGAATATCCACGTCACAAACCATAATATACAAATCTAAAAATTAGATATCATATAATTTGATAATCCTTAATCCATGCATCATATTGATTAAAAAAAAAAGAAGTTTCTAATGTATTAATATATCAACAAAAAAAAAAAAGGTGATAATCGTTTATATGCAGTCCGCCCCACCAAATTACCGGTTTCTAATGCCCAAAAGGAGCGGATTGGTAAACCAAAGGAAGAGGGCATGATCCTAATGGCCAACCAAACACGCCCAAAAAAAAGTTCACCCAAATGGTGCTAAGACTGCATCTTACTAGAAAAAGAATTTGCTGAGCCTATCTCTTTATACAAAGACTAGAGGACTGAAAGAATGCAAACCGTTTGTAATAGTGATAATAAAAGTAATAAAAGAATCATACTAGAAAACTTCACAGCGAGCAAGCAGCTCAGAGATCGGTGTGCTGGAAACCGGTATGCACTTTACAATCCAACCGATTGGCCACGAGATGGCAGCAATACCAGCACAAATACCCCACTGTCCCCAGTCTAACCTCTCCGTGTCAGCAAACTTTTTCAACAGCTCCACCATCATCACTTGCACGATCAAGGTCACAGCAATGATCCCCAAGAAGAGTTTATTCTTATGAATCCCCTCAAACACATTCTTCTTCTCCAACTTCCTCGCATTGAATTCATTGAACACTTGGCAGAGCACGAACGTATTAAAGATCATTGTGTTGTTGATCTTCTCGCCAACTCCAAACATGGACTCCCCTGCAAACTGAAACACCAAAAGGACTGCAATCTGAAAGAGAGCCTGCGCTGTGATATTTCTCCACATGATGTTACTGATAAGCGGCTCGGTTCGGCCTACAGGTGGCTTCTCCATCAACTCCTTCGTCGGTCTATCAGTAGACAATGCCAGTGCTCCCATGGTATCCATGATCAAGTTCACCCACAGCAGCTGCACCGTGGTCAATGGAACTTTTCCAGAAGTGATCGCCGACACAAAATTTATCACCAATGCCGCAACGTTCACTGTGAGCTGAAATTGGAGAAATTTCTGAATGTTATTGTAGACGCACCTTCCCCATCTCATGACGGTCACGACCGTGTCGAAGTTGTCGTCCATTATCACGATGTCGGAGCTCTCCTTTGCCACCTCTGTGCCTTGGATTCCCATTGAGAGCCCAGCATCAGCTTCCTTCAGCGCCGGTGCATCATTCGTCCCATCTCCAGTGACTGCAACAACTTGGCCCTTCTGCTTCAGGGACTGCACCATTAGCAGCTTGTCCAAGGGGGAGGACCTGGCCATCACTCGAATCTTTTCCACCGTTTCTAATCTTTTCTCTGTCGAATAGCTCCTGAACTCTTGCCCTTCCACCACCAATCCATCGACGTCGTCGTCTCTGAGTATTCCGCATTCGACGGCGATGGCTCTGGCTGTGAAGACGTTATCACCCGTTATCATCTTGATGGCGACTCCAGCACTTCGACAAGCTTCAATCGCTGATCTCACTTCAGGCCGGCATGGATCTTTAAGGCCAACTAATCCCAGCAAAGTCAGCCTCTCATCATCAAGCTTAGGAACAGTTCCATCATCATCGACGCCGACATTCCCTGCTTCGGTCTCCTTGAAGGCGAAGGCGATGCATCGAAGACTACAAGCTGCCATGTCCTGGATAATGAGGTCAAACTTCCTCCTCTTCTCAGCATCCATCTCTCGAATCATCCCATCCCTCTCGAAGTAGTTCGAGCACCGAGCCAATATCATCTCTGCGGCCCCTTTCCAATGCGCGATCATCACCTTCCTTCCATTCTTCTTTACTAGAGCTCCGCTTCGCTTCTTCTCCGAATTGAAGGCCTCGACATGGACCACGTTGCAACTCCTCTTCAACTCCTCGCCATCCATCCCAAGCTCGATCGCCCAAGAAAGAAGCGCTTTCTCCGTCGGGCTACCGGTAATCTCCGGCTCTTGAAGCAGAATTAGGCCTGTAAACACCACCAGTGGTGTTCAAGCCAACTCCTGGTGGATCAAGCTCAGAATTCTTCCATCGATGGAGGTGGCGCCACCCCTGTCGATGCTCTGTTCGCCGACCCAGAACTTGGAGACCACCATCTGATTCAGGGTCAGTGTCCCTGTTTTGTCGGTGCAGATGGTCGTCACCGAGCCCATCGTCTCGCAGGCCGAGAGCCTCCGAACCAGTGCATGATCGTTGATCATCCTCTTCATGGAGAAGGCCAGCGTCAGCGTCACCGCCAAGGGAAGTCCTTCGGGGATGGCGACGACGATGATGGTGACAGCCTGCTGGAATATCTCTACTATAGCGCTGATCACGCCGTCGGCCGTCACGTTTCCCTTGTCGAACTCTTTGGCTGGCCATCCTCATCTGTGGTGCTTCCTGTGAAGTAGCGGATCGTCAGCACTGCGAAGACCGAGAAGGCGACCGCAATGCCGATCTTTCCGATGCTCGACGTGAGATTCTGGAGCCGCTCCTGGAGCGGCGTCGGCTCGGCGGTCTCTCGGGTGATGGTGCTCATCATCTCGCCCCATGCGGTGTCCATGCCGACGGCGGTGACGAGCATGCGAGCGTAACCGTCCACCACTTTGACGCCGGAGGTGAGGAAGGGGTTCTTCTGGCCATCGACGTCGATGGGGTGGCACTCGCCGGTCATGCTCGATTCGTCGACTTGCAGAGAGTGGCCTTGGAGGAAGAGGCCGTCGGCGGGGACCTGGTCGCCGATCTTGAGGAAGACGATGTCCCCCACGACGATGTCGAAGATGGAGACGTCCTGCGGTCGTCCGTCTCTGATGACGTTGGCGTGGATGTTGCTGCACTCGCTGGCGAGCTTGTCGAAGCGCTTCATCTGGCGGAAGTTGCTGACGGCGGAGACGACGGCGACCAAGAAGACGGCAAGGAAGATGCTGGCTCCATCGTACCTGTTCGACAAAATGACGTGCATGAGAAAAACTCCTTTCAACGTTTCTTTCTTTTTCCAAGGAAAAAAAAATAAAACAAAGGGGCGAAGCCAATCAAACTTCGATGCCAAATAATATCATGCTTGCACTGCCATGATGCAGAATATTCCTAAATTTAAAAATATAGGCAGGTCGCATATGAAAGGATAAGAGCGAAAAGACCTGGAACACTCTATTCTCTTGAACAAATATTAATGTTAAATTGGCTCAGTAATCAGCCATATTACGTGCCATTGATTATAGTATTTGCACAATGTCAGAGCGTTTACCCTTCAATTATCCAGACGAAGATTCAAATATAGTAAAGCTAAATTACTAAAAGAAATTTAAATTCATTATTATTGCAAAAGATATGCAATTATGTAATTAAGAAAGAATAATTGGTAACATGTTACCATCAAAGAAAGCATACATATTAAGCTTCAGCAGGCTAGACGAAGGATGTGTTTGGTATCGGATTAAAAATAGAAGTGAAAAATTTTAGAAATAATATTTTTTGAACACCTTAAAGATGCAAAAGTTTTATTATTAATTATGTTTTCTTATGTCTAAATGAAAGAGATGTAATTGATAACTATATTTAAAATAAAGTTAATATAAAAAAAATAAAAATATTATTAATATTTTATTAATATCATTGATATAAAAAAGGTGAGATGGTAGAGGATGGTAGAATGATTTAATATTTTTTTAGCCCAATGTTTTACTGCAAATTTTTTTTTTTAATGATGTTATTTTATCTTTCTCTAGGCAGAGAGAAAAAATTCTCTTCTAAAGCAACCAAAACGATAAGGGTAAATTTTCACCCCTTTAACTTATACAAAGACAACTTTAGTTACAATTTTAACCAATTTTAAATTATCTTAGATCAGTTTCACAAATAATTTGCTAAAAAGGTTATGTTTGTATAATTTTAAGTTAATTATGACAATTGTATCTCAAAAATCATTATGATGTAAATCATATTAATTTATAATAAATAAATATAAAAATATTTATTTTATAATATAAAAAAGAAAAAATTGTTATATGATATGAATTATATATATATATATATATATCAAGCTAGAGGCGGATATTAAAAGCGCTATTGAAAGTTGTTGCTAGCAGCAATCTTTTCTACATGGTTTGACCGTCAGAGGCTGTTCACGTACCAAAAAGAAAAAGGACATGCATCTAAACGTATCCTACAGTCCAAACCGAGAAAGAAAAAAAAAAAAAAAAAAAAGGGTTAAAGTTTTATAAATTTTTCAACATTACCAGCCATCCTGGATACCATTCTCTTTGATTCCAAACCCAAGCGAGACGATAGCGCAAACAATGAGGATGAGGAGGAAGAGGTCATTAAGCGCTTCGTACACGAAACAGAAGAATCCCTTGGGCTTCGGCTTGGGGTACGTATTCGAGCCAAACACCTCCTCTCTTCGCCGAAGATCATCGGTGCTGCCCACAATCCCAGCCTCTGTATCAGAAGCCAACTTATCTACAAGCCCCTCAACTCCACCGAGCCGGTGCAGGTCATCAAGACTCTTCTCCTTGACGACGGTCGATAACACCTCGGCATCGACGTCGAATACTGGAGAGCGACCGGCGTCGTGGATGTCGAGGGCGACGTAGGAGGGGCTACGGAGGACGGCATCGAGCTTTTTCTTGGCAAGGGAGTGGATTGCGCGGCATGAGTAGATGACAGTCATGGCCGTGCGCCATCTTTTGTGTGGCATTGTGATGCCGCTCTCCGGGGCGAAGAAGAATGCAGGGAAGTCCATATTGTTGAGTAAAGGAAAGAGAAAGAGAGAGAGAGAGGGAGAGAGAGAGATTAGAAGGCAGACTACCAACAGGAAGGATTGGTTCCCTTTATATAATAACAAATACTAGACGTGTTGAGGTGGGAAGGTACGAGTTAACCTTCGGCGAAGCAGTTGAGAAATATAGGGCGGGTAAAAGAGCGTGGAATTTTATTTTTCATGAATTATAAATATTTGGTTCATTCTTTTAGAGTATGTCTATGAGAATACTCTATTTTTATATAATTTAAATTCTTAATTTTATAGAAAATAAAATTTCATCATTACAATGGGATTTACTTTCCCACTGCAGCGTGCTTTCTTTTTCTTTTCAACATACCCTTCTTTTTCATTGTATACCTTTTTTTTCAAATCAGCGAGCAAGAAGAGAGAAAAAAAAAAATGCTTCACAGATATATGGGGTGTCAACTTGATCTAAAACTTTTTATGTTAATTTAGAATTTTGGTATCTTGATTAGATGTGATTTTTTGCGTTCATATATGAAGGAGAGAAGTAATTGATGGCAGATGAAGAAAGAGAATGGGCTTTGACGAAATTTGACCTCAAACTTAAAAAGAAAAGATTCGCTGCTGGTTCTCAAAAATAGTAGGATTTGGTGTCTGTTGTTAAGGATAAAATTTAGATGCAGTTTTCTGTATACGTTTAAACATTTAAATATAAATATAAATTTTATTAACGATAAAATTTAGATGTAATTTTTTGCATCTATATCGTCAATTATAGGCCCATATGTTTATACTTATCTACATATGAGGCTTAAATATATTCTTACAGTTATAACAAAAAAAACACATATCCATTAATCCACTTACACTTACCAATACATGAGGCTTAAATTAAGGCTAACAATTGTTAAAAAATGCACACATATCCATTGATGAATAGAAAACCGAGTTGCATCTAACTTTAACCCTTCAATGAGAGATGAATTGGAAATAATCTTTTTATATAAAACCTTAGGGCATAGAAAAAGATATATATATATATATATATATAAAGAGTTGGACTTAATTACATTTGAAGATAATTAAGTTCAGAATCTGATTATCTTCTTTATCCTTCAATCTACATGAATTTGAGAGCTATCTTACTTTTTTCATCATTCTGATCTTTGAATATGTGAACTATGTGAATTAAAGAATAAAGAAGTAATGAATTTAAACTTGACTATATTCAAATGTAGCTAAGTCTAGCTTTATTTCTATATTTGATTACACGTAAGTTAAAGATCTTATTATTTTTTTATATCTTTGGATCTATATAGATTTTAAAGTTTTTTTTTATATATTTTTTATTTTTAAAACTTTAATTTTAATGAATTTAATGATGAAAATGATAATTAGATTTGAGCTTGGTTAGATATATTTGTTTGGCACGAAGTCCACCCAAATGGCGGGGTCGAAGCGACCGGACTGAACCGCTTCCATTGTGGGATTTGGCGGCGGAAGCTCTTTTGTTGCACCGGGGCGTGATAGGATACACGGTGGACTACAACATTCGCGCAACGCGACGGACTTAAACGGAATACGCTCGGACGCGTATCGAATCGAGCGAAGGTCGGCAACCACAGGGTGCCATCGTGAAGCGCACCGTTCAGAATCCAAAGTTTGCACCGCGTATATTTATACGATAAATAATTCTCTTAGTCTCAATCAATACTACTTGAATTATGCTCTTAATTTTTCTTTTGTTTTAATATCTTCTAAATGAGATATACTTTACTTTATTTAAAATAATTAAAGATGACCACAAGTTCTACATATTTTTAATATTATATAGTTTATTATATATATATATATATATTTTGCTAAAAATAAAATAATTTGCGATTATTTTATATTTATGCTGCAATTAGAAATCAATAAATAATATAAGTTTGTGTAATTAGAAAAGTAGTATTTAAAATTTAAAAATCAGTAATTATGCGGTTTATAATTATGCTCTTTTTTGGCCTTGATCGCAATCGGCACGGCGAGGGACTCGTCACCGACCACGCCGGACGCATGCTATCAGCCACAAAACGTTGGGTGATGTTGTCCCTCGTGTAACGTCTGATATTAGATCTCAAGTCATCTTCGGCAAGAGCATTCAGACCTTTGTCGCTAAGCTTATGTTCCGTTATTTGGTACTTACTACCATTTATGGTCAAGGATGCACTTGGTATGAGGTAAAAGCAACGGAGGTGAATTTTTTTTTTTTTTTTTAGAAAAAAAAGATAACCATGAAAGAAAGAAAACTTCCCTCATAAATAAACTTTATTAAAAATTATGAGAATTTGTAAATTTTAAGGATGTAATTTTTTTTATTAATTTTTTTTAGTTGTGTTTATAAATAGATGGTAAAATATTACAATGTCTTACATTAATATACTACCATCATCGAGAATTATTTAATGTAATTCTTGATTGAGACTCTTGAAGTGGTAAACTAAGTCACTAAGTAGTAAACTAAATCTCTTGAACTAGCTTAAAAGGAGAATGCACATATGTAAAAGGAAATGGGAAGCACTTACACAATGATTGAATCAAGTACCAGATGTAAGTTTCTCTCTGGAAATAAAATTGAAGGTGTATTTCTGACATCAGAATTATAAAATTTCTAACAATCATTTAGTCAGAATATGTCATATTTTAGCCAACCACAGTCTAAAATTCAAATGAGCATGTTGATTATTACATAAAGTATTATTGTAGCGATTTATGGTTGTGAATACAGTAGCTTCAGTTCACATTTTCAGAACTTGCCATAAAAAAAGACTTTCATAATGAGTGTGGTCGATGTAAGCAAGCTAAGTAGCTAAGCTAAGTAGGCATTAACATAAGGAACAGAAGTGTCATTTATTTACTTATTTATTTATTTTTATTTAGTCATCATGTCACTGAACATACAAGAAGGCTCAAAACATAAGAAACCTTGCCTAAGTTTAAAGTTTTCTTTCAAATTCTCAATAGTTCATCCTTTCTATATCAACAATATTTTTGTGAAGTGTATCTTGAGTTCCTTAGCTCCCTAGTGCCATGATTTAATTTGGCAAATTTGAAGGAAAAAAAAAAAAAAGAAAGCTTTTGGTGAGATTTTTGGTGGAAGTGGAGGACTTAAGCCTATTGGCCTCATCCGAAGCCCACACCACTTATCTTTTTTTGAGGATGTAGGGTGGAGCCTTCACGGCATAAACCCTACCTATTTTCATATATATATATATATATATATATATATAGATATGCACACTCCTTGCCTTAAAGAGAAACTCAAAAAGAGAGTTGAGGGCAGGGTCTTGCATAAGGGATTACGATTTGTAAGTCATCTCTATATCCTTGTATTTCTATTGCCTTTGTTTAATAGTATATTGATCTTATGGAGTTTGTTGCAATAATTTTCTTCAAATACTTAACAATAACTTCTACAAGTATTTTATAAATATTTCAATCCTACTACCATTTATCAATGGTTATGGTTTCTCTGCATTTTTTTTTGTACATCCATCCTAACTTAGATTTACTGGCAATATAGAAATAGTCAATTTATTTCTTAAAGAACTTATGGATAAGCCAATAGGTAACCTTAATACTATTTTCGATTGCAGAATAAAATAAGATTTAAGGTTTCACAACTAATAATGGATTATCTATGCATTGATTGGCATGCATTGAATCGGTCAAACTTTTGGAGCTACCTTAACTTTTAAATATAACCTTTTTTTTAAAGATAAAATATAAATTACTATTATGTGGTTTAATCACTATCAAATTATACTCATGTAGTTTAAAATATTACACTTAATTACTATATATTTTAAGTGTTATCAAATTTAGTCCATGTGGTTTGATATGTTACACATAACTATCATGTATTTTAAATGCTATCAAGTTGCATGCATGCGAAAATTTGGGCACATTAAGTAAAGCTTGAGTAGATTTAAACTATATGGATGGTTAAGTGTAACATTTTAAACCACATTAGTATAATTTGATAACATTTAAAACACATAGTAGTTAAGCGTAGCATATTAAACTACATGAGCTTTCGCTTAAAATATATGGTAATTAAGTATAAAATTTTAAATCACATGAGTGCAATTTGATAGTGCTTAAACTATAAGATAGTAATCTATATTTTACCCTTTTTTTATGAAAAAGTTTGTCAACTAAAATCCATCCATTCATATTATATACAAGAATTTTATAACAACTCAGTGCAAAGTTAATGTGGAATTAAACATAAACCAACACAGGCTCTCATATGTCCTCCTAGTTTAAGCCCTGGCATCTTTACCAAGCAAAAGATCCAATTTCAAATCCAAATACCAATCTAATTCATCTAAAAATATTATAAGCCCGTCTATAGTATCCCCTAGTGTATATAGGCTATAGATTGAATCAAGTTTAATATCATTAATAATAACTTAAAACTTCATCAAAATATGCTAGTCAAAAGATATCATTTAGATTCTTTAATTCCATATAAGTATCTAATATCTAGTTAGTGCATAGTCGATGTGAAACTAAATATATTCCAACGTGAGCTCTCATAAATTTCATATTTAATTTTAAATTATGATCTAAATTCATTGATGATCATGGTAGTACATTGAGCATCTTCAAACAATGAAATTTGTATAGATATGTATCAATAGTTAAATAACTATAAGAATGTTGATTAGGAAAACTAAGGCTTCATTTGACAAAGCTATTGATAGTAGAGCTTTTGAAAAAAGCTATTTGCGATAAGGTATTTTTAAAGGAAAACTTGTCACCCATTGTTGACAAGTTTACCTTAAGCTCTACAAAACTTCAAATGATTCTTAACAATTAAAGAGCTATTTTTAATAAAGCTGATTTAGGTTATAATCCCTTGAAGAAACAGAAGTTTTTGAAAAATATTTTTATTCTCCCAAACTACTTATCCAATATTACCTGTTTTAAATGTGGTAAACCTGGACATAAGACCTATGTATGTCATTCTCATATCAACAGAAATTTTAAAAAGATTTGGGTTTCAAAAGGAACCATCCCTGCTAACCCCAAAGGACCTAAGAAAGCTTGGGTACCTAAAAACATGACTTAAATTTGTGGGTGCAGGCGTGTCTTGTAACCCGAAATGCAAAGAGAAGATGGTACTTAGACAACGGGTGCTCAAGACACATGACGGGTGATGAAATCTCAATTCATCACTTTGGAAATTAAGGATGATGGAGTGGTCACCTTCGGAGATAATGCTCAAGGAAAGATCATTGGCATTGGTAAGATTGGTATCACTTTCCATACCTTTATAGATAATGCACTTCTTGTTGATGGTTTGAAACACAATTTGTTAAGTATTAGTCAATTATGTGATAAAGGTTTTAAAGTTATTTTTGAATCATCTCTTTGTATGGTTACAAATCCTGCTGATGATAGTATGAAATTTGTTGGTCATAGTTATGACAATGTTTACATTGTAGATCTAAATGAGCTAAATGACCAAAATATGGAACGCCTAGTTGCCATGAACTCTAAATTCAATGAAACTGGCTGGTTATGGTATCGTAGGCTTGCTCATGTTAGCATGGATTTGCTTTCCAAATTAATCAAAAGAGATTTAGTTAATGGTTCACCTAAATTAAGTTTTGAAAAAGATAAAATCTATGATGTATGTCAACTAGGAAAATAAACTAGAGTTTCCTTTAAATCTAAAAATATAGTTTCAACTGCTAGGCCTTTGTAACTTCTACATATGGATTTGTTTGGACCAACTAGAACCACAAGTTTAGGTAGTAAACGCTATGGCTTTGTGATTATAAATGATTTTTCTTGTTTTACTTGGGTTTTGTTTTTAGCAAGCAAAGATGAAGCATTTTCTGTATTTTTGAAGTTTTTTAGAAAAACTACAAATGAAAAAGGTCTTCAAGTTTTATCTATTCGCAGTGATCATGGAAAAGAATTTAAAAATCAAATTTTTAAAAGTTTTTGCAATGAAAAAGGAATCAACCATAATTTTTCTGCTCCTTGAAAGAAAGAATAAGACTCTTGAAGAAATAGCCTGAACCATGTTGTGTGAAAGCAATCTCCTAAAATACTTTTGAGCTGAAGCAATCAATACAGCATGTTATATTTTAAACCAAGTTTTGATAAGACCCATTTTGAAAAAGACCCCCTATGAACTTTGAAAAGGTAGAAAACTAAACATTAGGTATTTTCATGTTTTTGGATGTCGATGTTTTATTTTAAGCAATGACAAATCTAATCTTGATAAATTTATTGCCAAATCTGATGAAGAAATTTTTCTTGGCTACTCTACTAGTAGTAAAGCATATAAAGTTTTTAATAAGAAAACCTTAGTGGTAGAAAAATCTATTCATGTTGTATTCAATGAAACTAATGATCTTCCATCAAGGAAGAAAGATGTAGCTGATGATGCAGGATTACTTGAAGAGGGAGTGCAAGAGATCACACTAAAGGAGAAAGAAAGCACAAATGATCAAATCAATCAAGAAGATAGTATTGAAGCACTTCAATAAACTGAACCATAAGGTACACAAGAATTGAAAAAGGAGTGGAGGTATGTTCACAATCACCTCAAAGAATTTATCATTGGTAGTCCATCATAAGAGGTAAGAACTAGATTTTCATATAGAGATACATGCAATCACTTAACTTTTGTTTTACAAATTGAACCTAAATGTTTTGATGAAGCAAAAGATGATCCTGATTGGATAAATGCTATGCATGAAGAATTAAATCAATTTAAAAGAAATAATGTGTGGACTTTAGTTAGTAGACCCATTAATCACCCCATGATTGGAACAAAATGGGTTTTCAGAAATAAATTAGATGAGCATGAAAATATCATTAGAAATAAGGCAAGATTGGTAGCTAAAAGTTATAATCAAGAAGATGGCATTAATTTTGATGAAACCTTTGCACCTATTGCTAGATTAGAAGCCATCAGATTGTTACTTGCCTTTACATACTTCATGAATTTCAAGTTATTTCAAATGGATGTTAAAAGTATATTTTTAAATGAATATATTGCTGAAGAAGTTTATGTAGAACAACCATCCGAATTTGAAAATCATAAACATCCGAACAATGTTTTTAAATTGAACAAAGCCTTATATGGTTTGAAACAAGCTCTCCGGCTTGATATGATAGATTAAGCAAGTTCTTGATAAGTAATAACTTTGTTAAAGGAAATGTAGACACCACATTATTCATAAAAAGAGAAAAAAAAGATATGCTGATTGTGTAAATCTATGTAGATGACATCATTTTTGGTGCTACTAATAAATTTTTGTGTCAAGATTTTGCTAAGCTCATTTAGGGAGAGTTTGAGATGAGCATGACGGAAGAGCTCAACTATTTTCTCAAACTTCAAATAAAGCAAAGGGGCTTGTGCGTGCACCCCTCTGCATGCGCGACACGAGGCCAGGGGGTTTACCCATTTAACGGCCCCCCTGCTCCGCTCGCATCAAGGCATCTCTTCTCACCGGCATCATTCACCCTTAGGTAAGCTCCGGTGAATGGAGAGGAGAGTGAGAGTGTTGAGCTGGGGGAAGAGGTCTCTTCCTCCTCTGTTTGGGTGGCAGCAAGCCACTATGGTGGCTGGAAACCACCCGACTCTCTCGCCGATGGGGTCTTCGATGAGCGAGAGGTCGGCGGCACGGCCATGTAAGGCCACCGAACCTCGACGACCCTTGGCGATGCCACCTTGGCTACAGCAGAGGCGCCGCGGCTGGGTCGTGCCTGTGGCTGAGCTGTGGGCACCAGCTGTTCCCGGCCCTCCTCTGGCCGACCTAGGGTTCCGGCGGGGGAAGGGGAGGCTGTGAACGGCCGTGAGGGGGGAGGGTCTTGGATTTTGGGGGCCGCACAAGCACGGCTCCCGTTTTGGTTAGGGACACAGCGACGAGCTCGTCGGCTCACCGAGTCCAAGGGTGGTTAGTGGCAGCCAGTGTCGTGAGGTTCGGCGGCGGCTGGTGGGTTGGGGGAGGGCTGGCCAAGCCGTCGAGCCACCGGTAAGCATGGTCTCTGCCGTGGCAACGTGAAGCAGGGGAAGAACAAAGAGGGAGGGAGAGAGGCTGTTTGGGCCTTGGGTTAGCCTATTGAGCCCAGTTGGGCCCAATTTTTGGAGCCCAAATTGGTCATGACCTAACATAGTGGAGTACAGGCTTGGATTTAGGGGGATCCTAGTTTGTTGAAAAATTTTTGTTTTCCTATTTGAGCTAATATATGTTGAGATAATCGAACCCCAAGTTGGGTCCAGGACTAAACTTGGTAAAATGATAGGATTTATTTTAGCACCATGATTTTTTAAAAATTAAAAATGCAAACATTATGTTGTAGGTGCCAGGAGCCTAAATAGTTGATTTGAACTTGCAACAAAAGGTAAGTAAGCCATTTATTATTAGTAATTTTAGTAAATTATAAAAATATGCTATTTTTAAATGAAATGCTATATTTGCTTAAATATAGCTTATTGCTTGTGATTATCTTGCAAAATGTATGAAATGAATTCTATTATTTCAATATATGCGTTTGAATATTTGATATTATTATTTTAAATTTTAGCTAAATTCTACATAATTTATAAAATAAAAATAAATAAATTAAAAGGATAGTGCATTAATATTACTTATACAAGCAAATATTTATGATATATTTAAATCATAAAAATGATGATAGTATTTAATGTATATTTATGCAAGAATGTTATGGTCAGCATTTAAATAAGATATGAAAGTAAGTTTTGAATAAAAAAATATGCCACTCATGGTCCACTATGATATGATTTCTAATATCGGGACCATCTACATAAGGAATATATGTAGAGGATATATATATATATATATATATATATATATATATATATATGAAATAATGAGGATGAGGATGAGGGGAAGAGGTCATTAAGCGCTTCGTACACGAAACAGAAGAATCCCTTGGGCTTCGGCTTCGGCTTCGGGTAGCCAAACACCTCCTCTCTTCGCCGAAGATCATCGGTGCTGCCCACAATCCCAGCCTCTGTATCAGAAGCCAACTTACCTACAAGCCCCTCAACTCCACCGAGCCGGTGCAGGTCATCAAGACTCTTCTCCTTGACGACGGTCGATAACACCTCGGCATCGACGTCGAATACTGGAGAGCGACCGGCGTCGTGGATGTCGAGGGCGACGTAGGAGGGGCTACGGAGGACAGCACCGAGCTTTTTCTTGGCAAGGGAGTGGATTGCGCGGCATGAGTAGATGACGGTCATGGCCGTGCGCCATCTTTTGTGCGGCAGTGTGATGCGGCGCCCCGGGCGAAGAAGAACGCAGCGAACTCCATAATCTTGAGAAAAGAAGGAGAGAGATTAGAAGGCATGACTACCAAAAGGAAGGATTGGTTCCCTTCATATGGTAACAAATGCTAGACGCGTTGAGGTGGAAGGCGAAGGAATTGAGCGCGTTGAGGTGGAAGGCGAAGGAATTGAGAAATGTCAAACATGGAGGGGAGAAGTAACGAATGGCAGATGGAGAAAGAGAATGGGCATTGTTCAAATTTAACGGATAGAGAGGAAGAAAGATTCGCTGTTGGTTACCAAGAATGGCAGGATTTCAAAAAGAGAGAGGGGAGAAGTAACTTGGCAGATGGAGAAAAAAAAAAAAATGTGATTTGATGAAAATTTGACCTCAAACTTTTTTTAACAGATAAAAGAAGAGGAAGGTTTATTGTTGGTTTCTATTTCGCATCTCTTAATGAGAATGAAATTTAGGTGCGATTTTCTCTATACATCCAACTATAAACACATACGTTTACACTTATCAACATATGAGACTTAAATATATGCTGTTGTGACAAAAATATGGAATAGGAAGGAGAGAAGTAACTTATCGCAGATAGAGGAAGAAAATGGGCTTTGATGAAAATTTAACCTCAAACTTTTTTTAAGAGATAGAGAGGAAGGAAGGTTCGTTGTTGGCTCCTAAGAATGGCACTTTGCATCTCTTAATGAGAATGAAATTTAGGTGCGATTTTCTCTATACATCCAATTATAAAAGCATACATTAACACTTCTTAACATATGAGGCTTAAATATATGCTTACAATTGTGAAAAAAAAAAAAAAAAAACACACGTGTCCATTAATCCACTACACTTATCAACACATGAGGCTTAAATTAAGGCCGACAATTGTGAAAAAATGCACACATATCCATTGATGAAATGCACACATGTCCATTGATGAATAGAGAATCGAGTTGCATCTAACTTCAACCCTTTAATGAGAGATGAATTAGAAATAATCTTTTTATATAAAAAACCTTAGGATATATATATATATATATATATATATATATATATATAAAGGGAGTTAGACTTGATTATATTTGAAGGTAATTAAATTCAGAATCTAATCATCTTTTTCATCCTTAAATCTATAGGGATTTTAAAGTTATCTCATCTTTCTCATCATTCTTATCTTTGAATTCATGAATTATATCAATCCAAAAATAGAGAAATGACCTAATCTAAATTTATCTACATTTAAATATAGTCAAATTCAGCTTTATTTTTTTAATACATATTTTAAGTTTCTTTATTATTATTATTATCTTTCAAATTTTGATTTGCAAGGATTCAAAAATGACAAGAAATAATTGAATCTGGGCTTCACTGGATGCATGTGTTTGACACGAAGTCCGCCCAAATGGCGGTGGCGAAGCGGCCGGACTGAACCGCTTCCAATACGGGATTTGATTACGCCCGCTACGACGACGGAGGAAGCTCTTTGTTGCACTGGGGAGTGGACTACAACATTCGGGCTAAGGCGATGATGAGAGGACTCGCGGAGAAGGGATTAAACAGAATACGGTCGGACGTGTACCGAAGCCAGCGAAGGTCGCCCGCCGGAGCTCACGTCGCCACGAAGCGCAGCTTTGAATAGACATTGATGACCACGGTCACCTAACCGTTGAAATTCCGCGGCGGGAACTCTTATCGCCTTTGTCGCAATCGCCACGGCGAGGGACTCGTGACCGACCACGCTGGACGCATGCTATCAGCCACAAAACGTTGGGTGATGTGGTCCCTGGTGTAAGATCTCAAGTCATCGCCAGCAGGAGCATTCAGACCTTTGTCGCTAAGCTCATGTTCAGTTTTTGGTACTTGCTGCCATTTATAGCCAAGGGGGCACTTGGTATGAGGTAAAAGAAACGGAGGCTTTTTTTTTTTTTTTTTTTTTTTTTTTTTTTTTTTTTTTTTTTTTTTTTTGAAAAAAAAGGATAAACATGAATGGAAGAAAACTTCCCCCACAAATAATCTTTATTAAAAATTATAAAAATTTATAAATTTTAAGGATGTAATTTTTTTTAAAAAAATTTATTTAGGTATGATTATGAATAGGTGATAAAATATTACAGTATAACTATTAATTATCTTTGTAATAACATTAATATACTACCACACCAATAACAAAGGTTTAATTCTTATGAAGAATAAAATTAATAAAAAAAATAAAAATATCATAAATAGTTTGTTAATTTATTAATGTAAAGAAAAATTTAAAAAAAAAGAGAATAGTGAAATTGTTTGTTATTTTATTAAGACTAATATTTCAACTCTTTTTCTTTATCTTTATCTTTTAATATTTTTTTTTGTTTTTAATCTTATTAGCTTACCTTTTTATTGGTCACCACGAGGACAAAAGAATTTAGTTGCCAAATATTTTTTTTAAAAAAATAAAAAAGAATTGATAAATATGAAATATGGGGCGCAGAAGTAACTGATGAGAGATGGAGAAAGAGAATGGACTCTGATGAACGGTTCGCTATTAGTTGCCAAGAATGATAGGATTCTGTGTCTCATGATTTTAGCGTTCGAAGGGGAGAAGTAATTGATGGCAGATGAAGAAAGAGAATGGGTTTTGATGAAATTTGACCTTAAACTTAAAAAGAAAGGTTTGCTAATTCTCAAAAATGATAGGATTTCGCATCTCCTGTTAAGAATAAAATTTAAGTGTAATTTTTTTTTTTTTTTGCATATGTTTAAACATTTAATTATAAATATATTTTTTATTAAGAATAAAATTTAGGTGTAATTTCTTGCGTCTATACAGTCAATTATAGACCTATATGTTTACACTTATCTACATATGAGGCTTAAATATATGCTTACCATTATGATAAAAAAAAAAAAAAATGCACAAGTGTCCATTAATCCGCTTACACTTACCAACACATGAGGCTTAAATTAAGGCTAATAATTGTGAAAAAATGCACACATATCCATTGATGAATAGAAAACCGAGTTGCATCTAACTTTAATCCTTCAATGAGAGATGAATTGGGAATAATTTTTTTATATAAAATCTTAGGACAATATATATATATATATATATATATATATATATATATAAAGAGATAGACTTAGATACATTTGAAGGTAGTTAAGTTCAGAATTTAATCATCTTCTTTATCCTTTAATTTACATAAATTTAAAAGCTATCTTATTTTTTTTTCATCATTCTGATCTTTGAATCTGTGAACTATGTGAATTAAAGAATAAAGAAGTGATGAATCTAAACTTGACTATATTTAAATGTAGCTAAATCTAATTTTATTTCTATAATTGGCTATACGTAAGTTATAGACCTTATTATTTTTTTATATTTTTGCATCTATACAGATTTTAAAGTGTTTTTTTTATATTTTTTATTTTTGAAACTTTAATTCGGATGAATTCAACGATGATAATGATAATTGGATTTGGGCTTAGATATATTTGTTTGGCACGAAGTCCACCCAAATGGCGGGGCCGAAGAGACCGGGCTGAACCGCTTCCAATGCGGGATTTGATTACGCCCGCTGCGGCGAGGAGGAAGCTCTTTGTTGCTCTTGGGCGTGATTGGATACACGGTGGACTGCAACATTCGCGCTAAGGCGATGATGAGAGGACTCGCGAAATAGGAATCATCTAGTCCGTTTGCATCGGCAACGCGACGGCCTTAAACGGAATACGCTCGGACGCGTATCGAAGTGAGCGAAGGTTGGCAGCCTGGGCTGCCTGGGCTGAGGTGGCGGCGCGGCAAGTCGGCAGCCACAGGGTGCCATCGTGAGGCGCGCCGTTCAGAATCCAAACTTTGGATCGATCTCAATCAATACTGCTTGAATTATGCTCTTAATTTTTCTTTTGTTTTAATATCTTCTAAATGAGATACACTTTACTTTATTTAAAATAATTAAAGACAATAACAAATTCTACATATTTTTAATATTATATAGTTTATTTTATTTTTTTTGCTAAAAATAAAATAATTTACGATTATTTTATATTTATGCTGCAATTAGAAATCAATAAATAATATAAATTTGTGTAATTAGAAAAGTAGTATTTAAAATTCAAAAATCAGCTCTTTTTTGGCCTTGGTCGCAATCGCCTCGGCGAGGGACTCGTGACCGGCCACGCCGGACGCATGCTATCAGCCACAAAACGTCCGGTGATGTGGTCCCTCGTGTAACGTCTGATATTAGATCTCAAGTCATCTTCGGCAAGAGCATTCAGACCTTTGTCGCTAAGCTTATGTTCCGTTATTTGGTACTTACTACCATTTATGGTTAAGGATGCACTTGGTATAAGGTAAAAGCAACGGAGGTGAATTTTTTTTTTTTTAGAAAAAAAAAAAAGATAACCATGAAAGAAAGAAAACTTCCCTCATAAATAAACTTTATTAAAAATTATGAGAATTTGTAAATTTTAAGGATGTAATTTTTTTTATTAATTTTTTTTAGTTGTGTTTATAAATAGATGGTAAAATATTACAGTGTCTTACATTAATATACTATCATCATCGAGAATTATTTAATGTAATTCTTGATTGAGACTCTTGAAGTGGTAAACTAAGTCACTAAGTAGTAAACTAAATCTCTTGAACTAGCTTAAAAGGAGAATGCACATATGTAAAAGGAAATAGGAAGCACTTACACATCAATAGGTGGTCTAGAGGATGATTGAATCAAGTACCAGATGTAAGTTTCTCTTTGGAAATAAAAGTGAAGGTGTATTTCTGACATGAGAATTATAAAATTTCTAACAATCATTTAGTCAAAATATGTCATATTTCAGCCAACCACAGTCTAAAATTAAGATGAGCATGTTGATTATTATATAAAGTATTATTGTAGCGATTTATGGTTGTGAATACAGTAGCTTCAGTTCACATTTTCAGAACTTGCCATAAAAAAAGACTTTCATAATGAGTGTGGTCGATGTAAGCAAGCTAAGTCGCTAAGCTGAGTAGGCATTAACATAAGGAACAGAAGTATCATTTATTTACTTATTTATTTATTTTTATTTAGTCATTATGTCACTGAACATATAAGAAGGCTCAAAACATAACAAACCTTGCCTAAGTTTAAAGTTTTCTTTCAAATTCTCAATAGTTCATCCTTTCTATACCAACAATATTTTTGTGAAGTGTATCTTGAGTTCCTTAGCTCCCTAGTGCCATGATTTAATTTGGCAAATTTGAAGGAAAAAAAAAAAAAGAAAGCTTTTGGTGAGATTTTTGGTGGAAGTGGAGGACTTAAGCCTATTGGCCTCATCCGAAGCCCACACCACTTATCTTTTTTTGAGGATGCAAGGTGGAGCCTTCACGGCATAAACCCTACCTATTTTCATATATATATATACACACACATATATATATATATATATGCACACTCCTTGTCTTAAAGAGAAACTCAAAAAGAGAGTTGAGGGCAGGGTCTTGGATAAGGGATTAGGATTTGTGAGTCATCTCTATATCCTTGTATTTCTATTGCCTTTGTTTAACATCACATTGATCTTATGGAGTTTGTTGCAATAATTTTCTTCAAATACTTAACAACAACTTCTAGAAGTATTTTATAAATATTTCAATCCTACTACCATTTATCAATGGTTATGGTTTCTCTACATTTTTTTTTTGTACATCCATCTTAACTTAGATTTACTGGCAATATAGAAATAGTCAATTTATTTCTTAAAGAACTTACGGATAAGCCAATAGGTAACCTTAATACTATTTTCTATTGCAGCATAAAATGAGATTTAATGTTGCACAACTAATAATGGATTATCTATGCATTGATTGGCATGCCTTGAATTGGTCAAACTTTTGGAGCTACCCTAACTTTTAAATATGACCTTTTTTTTAAAGATAAAATGCAGATTACTATTATATGTTTTAATCAGTATGAAATTATACTCATGTAATTTGAAATATTACACTTAACTACTATATATTTTAAGTGTTATCAAATTTGGTCCATGTGGTTTGATGTGTTACACATAACTATCATGTATTTTAAATGCTATCAAGTTGCATGCAAATGAAAATTTGGGCAAATTAAGTAAAGCCTGAGTAGATTTAAACTACATGCATGGTTAAGTGTAACATTTTAAACCACATTAGTATAATTTAATAACATTTAAAACACATGGTAGTTAAGCGTAGCATATTAAACTACATGAGCTTCCACTTAAAATATATGGTAATTAAGCATGAAATTTTAAATCACATGAGTGCAATTTAATAGTGCTTAAACTATAAGATAGTAATCTATATTTTACCCTTTTTTTATGAAAAAGTTTGTCGACTAAAATTCATCCATTCATATTATATACAAGAATTTTATAACAACTTAGTGCAAAGTTAATGTGGAATTAAACATAAACCAACACGGGCTCTCATATGTCCTCCTAATTTAAGCCCTAGCATCTTTACCAAGTAAAAGATCCAAATTCAAATCCAAATACCAATCTAATTCATCTAAAAATATTATAAGCCCGTCTATAGTATCTCCTAGTGCATATAGGCTATAGATTGAATCAAGTTTAATACCATTAATAATAACTTAAAACTTCATCAAAATATGCTAGTCAAAAGATATCATTTGGATTCTTTAATTCCATATAAATATCTAATATCTAGTTAGTGCATAGTCGATGTGAGACTAAACATATTTCAACATGAGTTCTCATAAATTTCATATTTAATTTTAAATTATGATCTAAATTCATTGATGATCATGGTAGTGCATTGAGCATCTTCAAACAATGAAATTTGTATAAATATGTATCAATAGTTAAATAACTATAAGAATGTTGGTTAGGAAAACTAAGGCTTCATTTAACAAAGCTATTGATAGTAGAGCTTTTGAAAAAAGCTATTTGCGATAAGGTAACTATATTTTTAAAGTGATATAAGACTGTTGACCCTGCATTGATTTTGATGATCACAAAATAATTAAGTAGGTTACTGATGATTTTGGTATAGATCAATGTGACTTGCAGGTATACAAGAGTCATCAAGAATATCTAAACGGATTCCAAACGTCAAAATCAGTATGTAGTTCAAGAGAGAGAATTTCAGTATCTGAGAAGGACTCAAGGTCAGATTAAGTAAAACTCAGATCTTTGGCAAAATTACCAAGTGTAGAAAGTTCAAGATTCAATGGTTTTTCAAGTCCGTGGAGCAATTTTTCAAGTTTTGGAGACTTTGGTCAACTCCCGCGGCAACTTAGAATGAAAGAATGAAGCCCTTGGTCGATCCACATGTGAGTTATCAAGTCAAAAATGTGTCACAGAAGTTTTTACAAAGGAAAACTATGTGTTAGTCGGCTCTAGAGCCAACTACTGTGACCACACGGTGGTTTGGCACAAGGTAGTCGGCTCTAGAGCTAACTACTGTGACCACACAGTGGTTTTGTACAAGGTAGTTGGCCCTAGAGCCGACTACTATGGGACTTACAGTGGGATTACCCACGTTAGTCGGCTCTAGAGCCAACTACTGTGGTGTTAGTCGGCTCTAGAGTCGACTAACTTAGCCTGGGATGAAAAAAATCCAAGGTTAGTTGGCTCTGCAGCCGACTAACGCCCTGGGAACTTGCCCAACGGCTAGTTCTGACATTCCAACGTTCAGAAACGGCCATTCCAACGGTCCAATCCCTCAACTAACTATAAATACAAGTTAATGGGATGGATTAGCAAGAAGTTAAGTGGATTTTTGAAGAATTACAAGTGTGAAAAAGAGAGATTTATCAAGCCAAATCCAAAGAAAATTCAGCCTACTCCAGTTTTCAAAAATCACTGTAGCTGAAGTTTGAAAATCCATTGAAGTTCATTCAAAGCTCCCACCAACCACTCCTAAAGCTTCATCAAGTGCTCTTAACTCCAAGTATTCAAAGAAGAGAAGCTCATTCAAGGAAAAAAGGCTTCAAATCTGTAAAGTGCTCTTTATTGTATTTATTTGCTCATTAAGGAGCTATTCTTGCTGAACTTATATCTTATTGTATCTTATTGAGTTTCAACTTGGTTGAAACTTGTGAGGGGTGTGCCAAACCCTTAATTGGTGGCTGTAAAGGCTCCCTTGTGCCTAGAAATAAGAAGCTAGTTAAGTAAGCTAGGTTGTAATCGTTGGAGAATGATTAATGGTGAAAATTTTCAAGGGGTTCTTGGGGAGTGGATGTAGGTGCAAGGGTTAGCACCGAACCACATAAACCTTTGTGTTTGTGTGTGCCTTCCACTGTTCTTGCTGTGTGCTTCAAATTTATCACTGCACTTTCACTCACACTTATAACTTTGCAAGTATTGCACATCATTGTTTAAAATTTTAAAAAGAACCCAATTCACCCCCCCTCTTAGATTGCTTAGTTGGGCAACAAGTGGTATCAGAGCCTTGGTTCTCTTGCTTGCATTTGACTTAACCGACAAAGAGTCCAAGATCTATGACAACCCAAATGAGTTCCTTGTTGACTGAGGGACAGTCCACAAACAGACCACCCTTATTCAATGGCACAAATTACACTTATTGGAAGGCTAGGATGAAAATTTTCATTCAAGCACTTGACTATGATCTATGGAGTATCATTGTCAATGGCCCTTATACACCCATTCTTAGAACTAATGGTCTTAAAATACCCAAACCGGAAGCGGATTAGGATGAGCATGATAAGAAAATGGCTCAGCTGAATGCTAAAGCCATGAATGTTTTATATTGTTCACTTGATGCAAATGAATTGAATAAAATTTTCACTTGTATTTCTGCTAAAGAAATTTGGGATAGACTTGAGGTCACCCATGCAGGCACAAATCAAGTGAAAGAATCTAAAATCAACATGCTTGTACATAGATATGAACTGTTTAAAATAGAACCAAATGAATCCATTGCTGATATGTTCACTAGATTTACTGATATTGTGAATGACCTTAAAAGCCTTGGAAAGTCTTATACTAACAGTGATCTAGTGAGAAAAATTTTAAGATCTTTGCCTAGGTCATGGAAAGCCAAGATGACTGCAATTCAAGAGGCAAAAGACCTCAACATCCTTCCTCTAGAAGAGCTTATGGGATCACTGATGACCCATGAAATACAAGTCAAACAACATCTTGATGAGGAGTCCAAGAAGAGAAAAACCATGGCCTTAAAGTGTTCAGATCAAAAGGATGAATGTGATGAATCTTCAGAAGAGAGTGAAGGGGATGATGAGCTTGCTCTCATCACAAAAAAATTTAGAAGATTCATGAGGAAGAAGAAACAAGGAGTAAAGAGAAGGCCATTGCTGAAAGGAGACTTCAGTAAGGAGAAGGATAAGGAGCAGCCTCTTACATGCTATGAGTGTAAGAAGCCTGGACATTTCAAAGCTGATTGCCCATTACTAAAGAAATGTCCCAAAAAGGCTAAGAAGAAAGCCTTGATGGCAACTTGGAGTAACAGCGATGAAACAAGTTCAGAAGATGAGAAGCAGGAAAGTGCAAATCTGTGTCTCATGGCTTGTGAAGAAGAAGTAATCTCTAACTCCCAAACTGAATTTACATTTGATGAATTACAAGATGCATTCTATGATTTACTTGCTGAATTCAAAAAGTTAGGCAGCAAAAACAAAGATTGAAAAATCAAGTCCAAAAATTAGTTTTTGAAAAAGAGAAACTTTCAAATGAGAATTCTGTTTTAACCCAAGAAAATCTGAATTTAAAAAATGAAGTTAACAAACTGAAACCTATTGTGAACAAATTTACTTTAAGTTCTACAAAATTGCAAATGATTCTTGACAACCAAAGGGCTATTTTTAATAAAGTTGGATTAGGTTATAACCCTTTGAAGAAGCAAAAATTTTTGAAAAATATTTTTGTTCCCCCAAACAACGTTTCAAAAATTACTTGTTTCAAATATGAAAAACCAGGACATAAAACCTATGCATGTAACTCTCATATCAACAAGAATATCAAAAAGATTTAGGTTCCTAAAGGAACCATTCATGCTAACCCCAAAGAACCCAAGAAAACTTGGGTACCTAAGAATATAACTTGATATTGTGGTTGCAGATGTGTCTTGTGTCCTGAAATGCAAAAAGAAGATGGTACTTGGATAGCGGGTGCTCAAGACACATGACGGGTGATGAATCTCAATTCATCACTTTGGAAGCTAAGGATGAAGGAGTGGTTACTTTTGGAGACAATGCTCAAGGAAGGATCATTGGCATTTGCAAAATTGGTATCACTTCCCATACTTTTATTAATAATGTTCTTCTTGTTGATGGATTAAAGCATAATTTGTTAAGCATTAGTCAATTATGTGACAAAGGCTTTAAAGTCATTTTTGAATCATCTGTTTGCTTGGTTACAAATACTGCTGATGATAGCATGAAATTTATTGGTAATAGGCATGAAAATATTTTTATGGTAGATCTAAATAAGCTTAATGACCAAAATGTTGAATGTCTAGTTGCCAAGAATTCTAAATTTAATGATTCTAGCTAGTTATGACATCGTAGACTTGCTCATGTTAGCATTGATTTGCTTTCCAAACTAATTAAAAGAGATTTAGTAAATGGTTTGCCAAAATTAAGTTTTGAAAATGGCAAAATTTGTGATGCATGCCAGTTTGAAAAACAAACTAGAGTTTCATTCAAATCCAAAAATGTGGTTTCAACTTCTAGGCCCTTAGAACTTTTATATATAGATTTATTTGGACCAACTAGAACCACAAGTCTAGGTGGCAAATATTATGGTTTTCTAATCATTGATGATTTCTCTCGTTTCACTTGGGTTTTATTCTTAGCAAGCAAAGATGAAGCTTTTTCTGCATTTCTAAAATTTTTTAGAAAAGCAATTAATGAAAAAGGTCTTCAAGTTGCATCCATTCGAAGTGATCATGGAAAAGAATTTGAAAATCAACATTTTGAAAGTTTTTGTAATGAAAAAGAAATTAACCACAACTTCTCTGAACCTAGAACCCCTCAACAAAATGGTGTAGTTGAAAGAAAAAATAGAACCCTTGAAGAGATGGCCCGAACTATGTTGTGTGAAAGCAATCTCCCAAAATACTTTTGGGCTGAAGCAATCAATACAGCATGTTATGTTTTGAATCGAGCTCTAATAAGACCTATTTTGAAAAAGACCCCATATGAACTTTGGAAAGGCAGAAAACCAAACATTGGATACTTTCATGTTTTTGGATGTAAATGTTTTATTCTAGATAATGACAAAACAAATCTTGATAAATTTGATCCAAAATCTGATAAAAGAAT
The DNA here is from genome assembly GCA_017589505.3 of Metroxylon sagu. Lineage (NCBI taxonomy): Eukaryota > Viridiplantae > Streptophyta > Magnoliopsida > Arecales > Arecaceae > Metroxylon > Metroxylon sagu. The sequence goes on along the minus strand of JACVBY030000301.1, from coordinate 66,273 downwards.
TTTTATTGGATATTCTACCAATAGTAGAGCTTATAAAGTATTTAATAAGAAAACATTAGTGGTAGAAGAATCCATTCATGTAGTATTTGATGAAATTAATGAACTTCCATCAAGGAAGAAGGATATAGTTGATGATGTAAGTCTACTTGAAGAAGGAATGCAAGACATTACTCTAAAGGAGAAAGAAAGGTCAAATGAACAAAGTATTTAGGAAGATAGCATTAAAATACTCCAACAAGCTGAACCTCAAGATACACATGATTTAGAAAAGGAGTGGAGGTATGTCCATAATCACCCCAAAGAACTTATTATTGATAGCCCATCTCAAGGAGTAAGAATTAGGTCCTCATATAGAGATGCATGTAATCATTTAGCATTTGTTTTTCAAATTAAACCAAAATGTTTTGATGATGCTAAAAATTACCCTGATTGGATAAATGCAATGCATGAAGAATTAAATCAATTTGAAAGAAATAATGTATGGATCGTAGTTGATAGACCAATAAATTATCCCATAATTGGCACTAAATGGGTTTTCAGAAATAAATTAGATGAGCATGAAAACATAATTAAAAATAAAGCAAGATTGGTAGCTAAAGGTTATAATCAGGAAGAAGGCATTGATTTTGATGAAACCTTTGCTCCTGTTGCAAGACTAAAAGCTATCAGATTATTACTTGCTTTTGCATACTTCATGAACTTTAAATTATTTCAAATGGATGTTAAAAGTACTTTCTTAAATGGATATATTGCTGAGAAAGTATATGTAGAACAACCACCCGGTTTTGAAAATAATGAACATCCAAACTATACGTTTATGTTGAACAAAGCTTTATATTGTTTGAAACAAGCATCCCGGGCATGGTATGATAGATTAAGCAAATTCTTGATAAGCAACAATTTCATTAGAGGAAATATGGACACTACATTATTTATAAAAAGAGAAAATGATGATATGCTTATTGTGCAAATTTATGTGGATGACATCATTTTCGGTGCTACTAATGAAATTTTGTGCCAAGATTTTGCTAAGCTCATGCAAGGAGAGTTCGAGATGAGCATGATGGGTAAACTCAACTATTTTCTCGGACTTCAAATAAAGCAAAATGTAGAAGGAATCTTCATTAGCCAAAGCAAATATACAAGAGAAATTCTGAAGAAATTTGGCATGGAGAATTCTAAATGTACCGGTACCCCTATGAGCTCATCTTGCAAACTTGATTTAAATGATAATAGTAAATCAGTAGATTTAAAGCTTTATAGAGGCATGATAGGACCACTTTTATATCTAACTGCTAGTAGGCCTGATATTTTATTCAGTGTATGCACGTGTGCTAGATTTCAAACTAATCCTAAAGAAACACATTTAAATGCTGTGAAAAGAATCTTAAGATATTTAAATGGTACTAAAAATCTTGATCTTTGGTATGCTAAGCAATCCACTATTGATCTGATTAGTTACTCAGACTCTGATTTTGTTGGTTGTAAAATTGATAGAAAATCAACTAGTGAAACTTGCCAATTTCTAGGAATTAACTTAATATCATGGTTTAGCAAGAAACAAACTTCAGTTGCTTTGTCTACAGCTGAGGCTGAATACATAGCTGCTAGAAGTTGTTGTGCTCAAATCTTATGGATTAAGCAATAACTAGAGGATTATGGCATTAAACTTAAAGATATTTCCATAAGATGTGACAATACTAGTACCATCAATTTGATTAAAAATCAAATTCAGCACTCTAGGACCAAACACATTGAAATTAGATATCATTTCATTAGAGATCATGTTCAAAATGAAGATATAATCCTTGAATTTGTTAGTACTGACAAGAAATTAGCTGATATTTTTACAAAACCCCTTGATGAAAACAAATTTTATGAAATCAGAAGAGAACTTGGCATGTTTGATCCCCTGTCAGAATGAGTCAGCTAGATAAATTGATTTTTTAAATTTTTTCTGGACATGCATTTAAATATTAAAAATCATGACAATTAGCCCAACTGACCCCTCTTCAAGATCCCATAATATGCATAGCTTGTAAAAATCATTTTCAGTGGAGATTCTTGGATTTTCTAGAGGCCTGGCGTCTTACTCCCCATGTTAGCCGACTCGGGAGTCGACTAACATGGAGTTAGTCGGCATGGGAGCCGACTAACTCCAAGAGACGCTCGGTTTAAAAGAAAACCGAACGTCTCTTGGACTCCCACTTCCTCATTTCTTTTCCCTCTTCTCCCAACTTTTTTCCCAAGCCTAGAACCCTCTAAACCCCTCCCTCCACCCCCTCTAGATCCCTTCTTGCCTCCAGATCTAGCGCCCCAGCTTCATGGCTCCACGGATGAGGATCCCTCGCGTGCGGCAAGAAGAAGCCCCGGAGAGCTCCCGCGAGAGAGGCGCACAAGCTCCTGCCGTGCCCTCTCCCTCAAGGTTCTCTAGCATTCAATCCTTGTCCACAAGAGCTATTTCAAATGGAAGGATCATGGACTTTGGATTCCTTGCTCGGGAACGATTCACTATTGGACGGATGCTTCAACAAAGGGGATGGAGCTTCATGTGCAAGACAGAGGTTGCAATCTACCCAAAATTGGTAAGAGAGTTTTACCAGAATCTCTCTGTTGATTTCACCTTTGCTTCTTCCATAGTAAAAGGGGTTAATATTGAGCTGGACCGTACCTCCATTGGGAATATTTTGAGAGTTCCTGTTGATGGAGTTTGTGAGGATTCTCCTGAGGATAGAGCTCAGGATTGAGACTATCCTAGGAATTGAGGATGGAGAGGGTGTAGACCGTTTGGAGGCCAACACCCTAAATGTGGAAATGAGACTTCTCCATCACATCATCTCTAGGATTTTCATCCCTAGAACTGGTAGCTTCAACCTGGTCACTGAGAAGGATCTGACCCTCATGTATCACATTGTCAGTGACATCCCCTATGATCTCCCTGATTTGATGTTGACTGTGTGGAGAGAAACAGTCAACAGAGCCAGATCTGCTCTTCCCTATGGTATGCTTCTCATCCATTTCTTTAAGCACTTTGGAGTAAGACTGAAGGGTGAAAAATCCACCAAGCTGCACCATTCGGACTTCTACAATGAACACTCTCTGCGCCGAATGGGTTTTGTAAAGATTAATGGGCGATGGATCAGAGGAAGAGAAAGAGAGGCAGAGGCAGATGAGTCAGCTGAGGCTGAGGGTCCATCTTCTTCCTCACATAAGGAGGCTGGACCAAGTACTAGGCAGCAGCCTGAGGAGCCCACAGTACCTCAGAGGACATCTATTGAGCTTAGTCAGGATCAACTGCAGTACATTATCAGAGAGGTATCATCTGCTCTCTCTAGCAGAAGTTCAGGGGATAGTGGCTCATCTACAGGTGATTTTACTATGGTACCTTACATTTCAAGTGTAAATGAGAACATAACTCAGATGATGATGAGATTGGATAGGCTGGAGCACTCTGTAAATGTTATTAGTGGAAGGCTGATGATGCATGAGATGAGAAGTCACGAATCTGGATCTAGCCGTGACTCTGAGGAGTTAGCCCGTGTGGCTGAAGAAGTGAGACAGCTGAGAGCTCAGATTGTGACCTTTGATGAAAAATCTAAAAGACTGGAGATGTCCATTGGTCTCCACCATTTGGTATCCACCATCAGCGACCAGCTTGCTCCGGTTAGCCTGCATTTCGCGCCTACCTATCCATCCCGCTCGCCCACCTCCCGTTCGGCTTCACATCTGCTCACCCCTGCTCTAGGCCACGACATGCTTCTTATCATCCTCCTCCACAAGGACGTGGTGCTGTATCTTCTGCTCAGCCATCTGTTGTATCCTTAGATGAGGAGTAGTTTAGGTTATCTTGTTGTGTTTAGAATGTATTAGGATCTTTATGTATTGAAATGTTTATATTAAAACTAAATGTTTGTGATGCTAGTCATGTATGAAACTCTTATGTATGAAAGTCTATGTATGAAATTCTATATTTAATGAAATGTTTATGTTAAGTCTTAGTGTTTGCAATGCTTGTTTCAAAATATCATGTTATGAAAATCCTTTGTATGAAAGCTTATGTATGAAATTTTATATTTAATGCTCTTTTTAAAATTTTGTATATGAAATTTTCTTATTATGAAATGTGTCATGTTAATCTTCCATTTGTTATAAAAAAATTCCTATATAAGTCTTTCACTTGTCATGAAAATTTTCAATATTGAACTATCAATGATGAGATGTATAGAATTAAGTGTTTAATCTTTCACTTCCTTTTTGATTGATGATAAAAAGGGGGAGAATGGACTTATAAAAAAATCAAAGAGGATAAGCACACATTTAAAAAGGAGAAGGATCTTCTTGTCAAGTTTCAAAAAAAATTTTCAAACTTTTTCATCATGTTTAAGCAAGTTTCAAAAATTTTTCATTATGTTTTTATAAGTTTTTCAAGTTTTCAAAAATGGTACATCATGTTTCAGCAAGTTTTCAAAAAGTTTCAGCATGTTTCATAATTTCAAAATGGAACAATGAGAGCATATGTTTGTGGGAGTAAAATTGAAAATAAGATGATCTTTTTGAAATTTTTCAAAAAGGAGGAAACAAAACTTATTAGTTTCATCTTACTTCTCTTTAAAACAATTAAGTTTCATTTGAAAACTTTTCTCGCAATTTTTAACATCAAAAATCAAAGTTTCGGAACACTATGCAGATTTTTGGCACGCTTTTGGCACATTTTGGTTTAACTGCCGAAACTCTGAATTTTTTTGTTCAAAATTATGATTTCAGCATGTAGACAGTTTTTTAGCATAAATCTTCATTCGCAGCATATAACTTTTGAATTTAGCACTGAATTTAATCATTTTGGCACAAAACTCAACTTTTTCATGAAAAATTCAGATTTTTGCTGAAAATTCAGCTTTTTGAGTCAAAATTCACTATAAATCCCACCAAAAATCTGATTTCTTTGAGTTTAAAACATGAAAAATAAATGTTATATTGCTTTTGAAGTACTTGGATAAAAATTTTTAATTTTTGACTCATATTCTTACTTTTAGCACTCTTTTCGAGATTTTTGGCACAAAACCTACATATGAAACTGACTTAAAAATCTCTCTTGACATGAGTCAAATAATCTCAACCTTATGCTAAGTTCAATGCTGCATTGCTTTAAATTATTATTTTTATCTTATACTTAATGGTTTTGTCATCATCAAAAAGGGGAAGGTTATTGACCCTGCATTAATTTTGATGATCATAAAACAATTAAGTAGGTTACTGATGATTTTGGTGTAAATCAATGTGACTTGCAGGTATACAAGAGTCATCAAGAATATCTAAACGGATTCCAAACGTCAAAATCAGTATGTAGTTCAAGAGAGAGAATACCAGTATCTGAGAAGAAGGACTCAAGGTTAGATTAAGTAAAACTCAGATCTTTCGCAAAATTACCAAGTGTAGAAAGTTCAAGATTCAATGGTTTTCTAAATTTATGGAGCAATTTTTCAAGTTTTGGAGACTTTGGTCAACTCCCGCGGCAACTTGGAATGGAAGAATGAAGCCCTTGGCCGACCCACATGTGAGTTATCTCAAAAATGTGTCACAAAAGTTTTTACAGAGGAAAACTATGTGTTAGTCGAGCTCTAGGTAGTCGGGACTGCGCTATGACCCACGCGGTGGTACACGTAGGCGTATAGTCGGCTCTAGAGCCGAACTGCGTAAGGACTTACGGTGGGATTGACCACATGTTAGTCGCACGCTCTAGCAGTCGACTACTTGTGGTGTTAGTCGGCTCTCGACCGACTAACTCGGCACTGGGATGGAAAAAATCCCGGGTTAGTCGGCTACGGAGCCGACTAGCATCGCCAAGGAACTTGTGCCCAACTGGCTAGTTCCGACATCTCCAACGTTCGGAAAACGGCCATTCCAACGGTCCAATCCCTCAACCAACTATAAATACAAGTTAATGGGATGGATTAGCAAGAAGTTAAGTGGATTTTTAAAGAATTACAAGTGTGAAAAAGAGACGATTTATCAAAGCCAAATCCAAAGAAAATTCGGCTGCTCTAGATTTTTTCAAAAATCAACGCTTGTATTTGAAGTTTGAAAATCCATTGAAGCTCATTCAAAAGCTCCCACCAACCTGGCCTCCTAAAGCTTCATCAAGTGCTCTTAACTCCAAGCATTCAAGAAAGAGAAGCTTATTCGAAAGGAAAAAAGGCTTCAAATTTGTAAAGTACTCTTTTATTGTATTTATTTGCTTATTAAGGAGCTATTCTTGCTTGAACTTATATCTTATTGTATCTTGTTGAGTTTCAACTTGGTTGAAACTTATGAGGAATCATGCCAAACCCTTAATTGGTGGTTGTAAAGGCTCCCTTATGCACTTGGGAAACAAGAAGCTAGCTAAGTAAGCTGGGTTGTAATCGTTGGAGAATGATTAGTGGTGAAAATTTCCAAGAGGTTCTTGGAGGAGTGGATGTAGGTACAAGAGGTTGCTTTTAGCAGAACTACGCTTATAAACCTTTGTGTTTGTGTGTGCCTTACTTTGTTATTCTTCTTGTGTGTTTCAAATTTGTCCTTTGCACTTTCGCTCATACTTATAACTTTTGTAAGTATTGCGCATCATTGTTATTCGAAGTGCAATTAGAATAAGGAACCCGATTAGCTCTTACTCTTGGGTTGCTTAGTTGGAGCAACAACAGGCTTTAACAAAAGATCCATCACTCTTTTTTTCTAAGCAATGATTTCATTATGATAACCAAACTTTGCGAAATATTTCATCGGTTTTAGAATAAACACATAATTGCTAAACAATATTATATTGTATTATTTTATTTCTAATACTCCATGCTTCTTTGAAACTCATACTTATAAGTTAGATAAATTGTAAATCCATCCATTTTATACTTTGCTTCTAAAATGTATAATATATTATACTTAATAACATTATAATCATATTATATTATAATAATATATATATGATTCACTAATAATATCTGTAGCAATATATTATAATTTTATAAAAATATTATGCTATATGAATATATTATGGAGTAATCTAAAATAAAGCATAATACAATATAACCTACTTATACAAAAGGCTTATTGCAGATTTTCATTTTATAACTCTCCATAATACCGGCATATGAATATAATTATACATATACCCTAGATATTTTTAATAAAATTATACATATATGGCTATATTATTATAATCGGATATTATATTATTATAATATAAAGTACAACGTATTGATGCTATAACTTAATATAATATATTATAAGATTTTATAAAATATTGAGATTATAATTATGAATACGTATTATGGAGTATAAATAAAATAATACAATAAGTAATTGGATCTGCTGTCGGGATTTATTATTTTTATTCTAAAAAAATGGCATGGTGTATTTATTGTCGCATTATTCATGCTAAATAGGTCGGGGTAACACCGATGAAATAGCACGAGAGTTTACTGCGTAGCTGATATTGAATTAGATGCATCGAGTAACCAATTTGTTCTAAAATAAGAGTGTAAGCATACTACAAGTAGTATTCTTATAAGTACAATGAGTGAAATGCGTGGTATAATGAATTATTATTGAATTAAGTATTTAAAGCACGCGGCAGAAAAACGATGAGCTATTTAATAAACAGGATTTATAGTAAGTATAGTTTCGAGTGTAGCCTCTTGCACCATCACTCCCTCTCCGAAGAAAGAGGAAACATGCGAAGCAAAATTTCGCGTAATGCGTTCTCCACAGCATTTGACTAGATACTATAGTTTAGCTAATAAAATAACATTTCCGTTTGATAAAAATGTGTTGACTAAGCATCAGAAGCCTTCTAATAGAGTTTGACTTACACCTAAACCCCTCTGAGAAGTTTCAATACAAGTTGGATTAACTCAACGATAGATCTGATAAGATGGGATAAGTTCGGTAAATAGATAGCTCTTAATAAGCAAATAAGGCATACAAGTAGGCACTTCTAATAGCTTGAAATTTGAATAAACTTCTCTTCTTTGAATACCTTAGATTAAACATGATAAGCTTTAGGAGTGATGAGTTCTCGATGGATTTTGAGCCGACTCTGATGATTTTGAAAGCTAGAGCGAAGCAGGGTAATTTTCTTTGGATTTGGCTTGATAAATCTCTCTTTTTCACACTTATGAAAACTCTTAAAATCCATAAGAACTCTTGCTAATCCATCGATTAACTATATTTATGAGTGGATGAGATTGAACATTAGAATGAGCGATTTTGCCAGCATTGGAATATCGAAATGGCCGTTAAACAAGTTTCCAATGGGCAGTGGGTTCGGCTCAGGCTGAGCTAACTGCAAGCTTTTTCCATCAGAGGCTGGCAATGGCGGCTTCCTAGAGCCGACTTAACACCCGATGAGTCGACTCTAGAGCCGGAACTAATGGAGTAATCTTGTAAAATCCCATTAGTCGGCTTTCAGAAGCATGCTCTAGAGCCTTGCTAGCCCACGAACTATAGACCCATTAATTGTAGCCACATGTCAAGTCGGCTCCCAAAGCAGCCCAACACACTAGCCTAAGGTAAGTTTTTGACTTTTCCTCTGTACATAACAGGATTTTGTATTTTGAATAACTCAAAAAAACATGTGGGTCGACTAGAGTACTGTTGCTGAGAATCGCTCGTGAGCCGACCAACGTAAAACATGAAAATTGCTCCATGGAGCATCGCTAGAGCCGACTACCATTGAATCTTGAACTTTCTACACTTGGTAATTTTACATCCCCAGTTTTTACTGGCAGAGTCCTTCTTACCAGTCTGTGACTGGATTCTCTCTCTTGAACTACATGCGATTCTTTCAAGGCGTTTGCCGATTTAGATATTCTTTTGATGACTCTTGTATACACAAGTCACATTCGATTTACAAACCAAATCATCAACCTTTTCCTGTAATTGTTTATCAGATCATCAAAATTAATCGGGGGTCGAGAGTGTTTCCCCTTTTAAAAACGATGATAGAGACAAAACCATCTTAAGTATAAAGTCCGATAAAAATTCTTAATAACTCTTTAAACTTGATGCGAAGTCATATTGGAAAAAACTTACACCCGCATAGGTTAGTGTGTGACTCATGTCAATGGAGAGATTTCTAAATTTCCCGATTTCATGATGTAGGTTTTGTCTTAAAAATCTTGAAAAAGAAGCAATGCAACATTAAAAATAAGAATATGAAAAGGTTTTGTGCTATAGTCAAAAATTAAAAATTTTATCAACACTTAAAAAGCAATATAACATTTATTTTTCATGTTATTTTAGAAACTCAAGAAAATCAGAATTTTGGTGGGATTTATAGTGAATTTTGAGCCGAAAAACGAGATTTTCATGCGAAAATGCAGGTTTTTCATGAAAAAGTTGAGTTTTGTACCAAAATAATTAGGAACCAAATCTTAAATTCCAAAATGTTATATCTTTGCGAATGAAGATTTATGCTTGTAGAGCACTACATCTTTGGAAATTTATATCATTTTAGATTCTAAAAAAATTGAGTTTTCAGCGGTCACAGCACCAAAATGTGCCCAGAAAGCATTGCCAAAAATGCATAATATTGCAGAAAACTGATTTTTGATGTTAAAATTGCGAAGAAAAGTTTTCAAGAAAGTAAACTTAATTGTTTTTAAGAAATTAAAATGAAACTAATAAGTTTTGTTTCCTCCCTTCTTTTGAAAAAATTTCAAAAGAGATCATCTTATTTTCAACTCCATAACACTAACGTACTTCTCATTGATTTCCATTTTTAAATTATGAAAACATCTTTGAAAACTTTTGAAAAAACTTGCTGAACACATGATGTACCATTTTTGAAACTTGAAAACTTATAAAGCATAATGAAAAATTTTTGAAGCTTGCTTTGAAACATATTGAAAAAGTTTGAAAATTTTTTTGAAAACAAGCAGATCATATAAAATTTTTTTAAACAATGTGTGCTTGCCCTATTCATAACATTTTTATAAGTCCATTCTTAACATATCATCAATCAAAAGGAAGTGAAAGATTAAACGCATAAATTCTACATCTCATCATTGATCAGTTTAATATGAAAATTTTCATGACAAATGAAGATCATATAGAATTTTTATAACAAATGGAAGATTAGCATGACACATTTCATAAGAGGAATAAGAAATTAATATACAAAATTTTAAAAGAGCATTAAACTTTATAAAATTTCATACATAAACTTTCATACAAAGGATTTTCATAATAAAATGACTGTATTTAATTTGATACAGAGCAAGCATTGCAAACATAAGACTTAACATAAACATTTCATTAAATATAAATTTCATACATAGACTTTCATACATAAGGATATTCATACATGACTATAGCTTATCGCAATACATTTAATTTTAATATAAACATTCAATACATGAATCTTAAATACATTCTAAACAACAAGGATATACAAACTACTCCTCATCTAGAGATACAACGAAGAACAGCTGAAAAGATCTGAGCACCAAATCGGAGGAGATAATAAGAAGCAATATGTCTTGGCACAGCGAAGTGGCGAATGTGGCGAGCTCGTGGCTGGCAGATGTAATGGCGAAATAGTAGGCTGGCTGGCAGGCAGATGTACCAACAGGCAAATTTCGCTGAACATTGATGGGAACCAATGTGAGTGAAGGATATGGGTATCTCCCGTGCTCTTCGTTTCATCAATCGGAATGCAATAAATCTTACCTTTAGGCAGCTAATCCGCGACCGAATCCTTTGGTGCATGTGACCGTCATCTCATGCATCATTGGCCTCCATAATAGCATTTGCGGGGAATGCTCAACCTATCCAATCATCATCATCACGCAGTGCATGTTCTCATTTCACACTTGAAATAATAGGTACCTATGAATGATGAAAATCACTGTAATTCTGATAATTGCTATCCACATGACCACGCTAGAAGAAGCGGGAATGATACTATATACGATAATGTCTTGGCGGTGTCATTTAAACTCAATAGATAATCCTGCAGTGCTGAGCAATAGGCTCCACTGTCTTGCATATGCCTGGTCCGGCCTCACCTGTGAGGAAGAAGATGGACCCTCGTTACCGGCAGCTCTGCCTGTTCTCTTGCCTCTTTCCTGCGATCCATCGCCTACATTAATCTTTTCTCGAAACCCATTCGGTCGGCAATGTTCGATGTAGAAACCGAATAGATGCGTACGCCTTCGATCTTACTCCCAAGTGCTTAAAGAAATGGATGAAGCATCACCTACCAAAGGAAAACGAAGTCAACTGCATTGTATTTCTCTCCACACGTCAACATCCAAATCGAGGGAATCATAGGGGATATCCTTGGCAATGTGATACATGACGATCGAATATACATGACAAGATGAAAATTCTATGAATGAAAATCTAGAATGTGATGGATAAAGTCTCGATTTCCACATTTAAATGAGCAAATGGTGCACACCCTCTCCATCCTCAATTCCTAGGATAGTCACCGATCTGAAATGCTTCATGGAGAAAGTCCCTCACAAATACTCCATCAACTTGAGAAGACTCTCAAAATATTCCCAATGGAAATGCAGTCAGCAATAATAGCCCCTTTTTACTATGGAAAGAAGCTTAGTGAAATCCAACGGAAGGTGCAGTAAAACTCTCTTACCACCGATAGGTGGCAGATTACCTGTCTTGCACATGAAACTCCATCCCCTTTGTTGAAGCATGCAGAATCCAATGATAGACGTTGGGCTCGTTCAGGCAATAGAAATCAAAGTCCATGATCCCTTCCGATAGCTCTTACTAGACAGGGATTGGCTAATGAACAGAATTAGAAAATTTGACGCAGCGGCGGAAACTGCGCGGGAGAAGGCTCTGCGGGGCTTCTCTTGCCGCACGCGAAGATGGAAGTACCGTGAGCGAAAGCAGGGAAATCTAGGCTAATCTGGAGAAAGATCTAGAAGAAGAATGGGAAGGGATTTTAAGAAGCAAACTTAGAGCCAAAAAAGTTTGGAAGAAGTTGGAGAAATGAGTGGAGTCCAAGAGGACGATTCGGTTTTCTTTTAAGCCTGGCGTCATGCTTGGGATAGTACAGCTCCCATGCCATGCTTAGGTAGCTTCCGCTCCCGGGATGGGTCGATAAAGCAGATGATGACAGCGGTATAAATCAGAATCTCAGACAAAATGATTTTTACAAGCTATGCATATTATGGGATGCTTGAGAGAAGTTCGGTGGAGCTAGTGTCATGATTTTAATATTTAAATGCATGTCCAGAAGAAAAATCAATTTATCAGCTTTGACTTCATTGACGGCAAGGTAAGAAACATGCCAAGTTCTCTTGACTACATAATAATTTATTTTCATCAGGGGTTTTGAAAAATGGCAGCTAATTTCTTGTCGATACTAACAAATTCAAGGATTATATCTTCATTTTGAACATGATACCTCTAATGAAATGATATCTAATTTCAATGTGTTTGGTCCTAGAGTGCTGAATTTGATTTTTAATCAAATTGATGGTAATTGCTAATGTCACATCTTATGGAAATATCTTTTAAGTTTAATGCCATAATTTCTAGTTGTGCTTAATCCATAAGATTTAGGCACAACAACTCACTGCAGCTATGTAACCTCGGTACAGACAAAGCTAGCTTGAAGTTTATTTCTTGCATAAACCATGATATTAAGTTAACTTCTAGAATTTGGCAGGATTTCAACTAGTTGATTTGCTCATCAATTTTAATAGCAAAATAAATGCAGTTGTAGGATCAACGATAGTGGATTGCTTAGCATACCAAAGATCAAGATTTTAGTACCATTTAAATATCTTAAGATTCTTTCCTGACCCCGGTATTTAAATGTGTTTCTTTTAGGATTGGATTTGAAATCTAGCTGCGATGCATACACTGAATAAAACTTCAGGGCCTACAAAAATGATTAGATGCAAAGTGGGGTATCATACTCTATAAAGCTTTAAAATCTACTTGATTTACTATTATCATTTAAATCAAGTTTGCAAGATGAGCTCATGGGAATGCCGTACATTCTAGAATTCTCCATGCCAAATTTCTTGAATTTCTCTTGTATATTTGCTTTTAGGCTAATGAAGATTCCTTCTACATTTTGCTTTATTTGAAGTCAGGAAAATAGTTGAGTTTACCCATCATGCTAAATACCAACTCTCCTTGCATGAGCTTAGCAAAATCTTGGCACAAAATTTCATTAGTAGCACTCAGAAAGTGATGTCATCCACATAAATTTGCACAATAAACATATCATCATTTTTCTCTTTTTATAAATGTGCTTAATTGTCCATATTTCCTCTAATGAAAATTGTTGCTTATCAGAACTGCTTAATCTATCATGCCATGCACATGGATGCTGTTTCTAACATATAAAACTTTGTTCAACATAAACGTATAGTTTGGATGTTCATTATTTTCAAGCTGAAGAGTGAATTATTCTACATATACTTTCTCGGCAATATATCCATTTAAGAAAGTACTTTGTATCCATTTGAAACAATTTAAAGTTAATGAAGTATGCAAAACAGTAATATAATCTGATAGCTTCTAATCTTGCAAGCGAGAGCTTGAAAGGTTTCATCAAAATCAATGCCTTCTTCTGATTATAACCTTTAGCTTCCAAGCCTGCTTGTACAGTGTTATGTTTTTTTTCATGCTCATCTAATTTATTTCTGAAAGCCTACATTTAGTACCCAGTATGGGATGAATTTATTAGTCTATCAACTACGATCCATACATTGTTTCTTTCAAATTGATTTAATTCTTCATGCATTGCATTTATCCAATCGAAATTTTTAGCATCATCAAAACATTTTTGGTTTAATTTGAATGAACCAAATGCTAAATGAGTACATGCATCTCTATATGAGGACTGAATTCTTACTCCTTGAGATGGAGAAACATCAATAATAGGATTCTTTGGGGAATTGTTATGATACCTCCCACTCACTACCCAAATCATGTGTATCTTGAGGTTCGGCTTGTTGGAGTATTTTAATGCTATCTTTATAATTACTACATTTGTGCCTAACTTCTCCTTTAGAGTAATGTCTTGCATTCCTTCTTCAAGTAGACTTACATCATCAACTATATCCTTCTTCCTTGATGGAAGTTCATTAATTTCATCAGATACTAGATGAATGGGTATAGCCTTACCACTAATGTTTTCTTATTAAATACTTTATAAAGCAAAATAACATTTGGTAGAATATCAATAAAATTTCTTTTATCAGGTACAGATCAAATTTCAAAGATTTCTTTGCCATTATCTAGAATAAAACATTTGCATCCAAAAACATGAAACTAATCAATGTTTGGTTTTACTTATTTTCCAAAGTTATATGGGAATTCTTTTCAAAATAGGTCTTATTAGAGCTCGATTCAAAACATGCTGTATTACATTAAAAATATTTTAGAGGAGAGATTACTTTCACACAACATAGTTGGGCCTCTCTTCTGTTCCCTGCTCAACCATATGGTTCACAGGGCCGGAGAAATTTATTAGTTAATTTCTTTTTCATTACAAAACTTTCAAATGGTGATTTTGAGATGCTTTCAAAATTAGCTTGAACAGATGCACCTTGAAGACCTTTTTCATTAATTGCTTTTTCACAAAAAATTTTAAATACGAAAAAAAGCTTCGTCTTTGCTTTGCTAGAGCAAGTGGCGGAAAATGTCGATGATAGAAAACCTATGGCCTATTTTTAGTATTGGTTCTAATTGGTCAAATTTATATATAAAAGTTCTAGGCCTAGAAGATTGAAACCACATTTTGGATTTGAATGAAACTCTAGTTTGTTTTTCAAGCGGCATGCATCTAAATTTTGCCATTTAAAACTTAATTTTGGCAAACCATTTACTAAATCTCTTTAATTAGTTTGGAAAGCAAATCAATGCTAGCATGAAGCAAGTCTGATGTCACTGCTAAAATCATTAAATTTAAATTCTTGGCAACTAGACATTCAACTTATTTGTCATTATTTAGAATCTACCATATAAAATATTTTCATACTTATTACCAATAAATTTCATGCTATCGCTCAACGTGGCAATATAACCAAAAATAAGCGAATGATTGAAAATGACTTTAAAGCCTTTGTCGCGTAATTAGCTTAATGCTTAACAAATTATGCTTTAATCCCTCCATCAACAAGAAGAACATTATTAATAAAAGTATGGGAAATGATACCAATTTTGCAAATATAATGATCCCTTCCTTGAAGCATTGGCTCAAAAGTAACCACTCCTTCATCCTTAACTTCAAAGTGATGAATTGAGATTCATCACCGTCATGTAATCTTGAGCACCCGTATCCAAGTACCATCTTCTTTTTTTGCATTCGAGACACAAGACATCTGCAACCACAATATCAAGTTAAAATATTCTTAGATTTTAAGTTTTCTTGGGATTTTGATTAGCATGAATAGATTCACTTTGAAACCTAAATCTTTTTGATATTCTTGTTGATATGAGAGTTACATGCATAGGTTTTATGTCTGAGTTTTTCACATTTGGAAACAAGTAATTTTTGGCGTTGACTGATGAGACAAAATATTTTTCAAAATTTGCTTCTTCAAAGGGTTATAACCTAATCTGACTTTATTAAAAATAGCCCTTTGGTTGTCAAGAATCATTTGCGAATTTTGTAGAACTTAAAGTAAATTTATTCAATAGGTTCCGATTTGTTAACTTCATTTTTTAAATTCAGATTTTGGGTGCTGAAATTACTCATTTGAAAGTTTCTCTTTTCAAAACTAATTTTGGACTTGATTTTTCAAATCTTTGTTTTGCTTACCTAGCACTTTTGAATTCGGCAAATGCGTCATAAAGCATCTTATAATTCATCAGATGCTAAATTGATTTGAAGTAGAGTATTTTCTTCTTCACAAGCCATGAGATTTTAAATTTGCACTCTGCTTCTGCATCTTGAACTTGTTTCATCGAACTATTTTCCCAGTTACCATCAAAACTTCTTCTTAGCCTTTGGGAACATTTCTTTTGTAATTGGGCAATCGGCTTTGAAATGTCATCGAACTTCTTACACTCATAGCATGGAAAGAGCTGCTCCTTATCCTTCTCATACTTGAAGTCTCCTTTCGGCGATGGCCTTCACTCTTTGTTTCTTCTTCTAAATGAATCTTCTAGGATTTTCTTGTGATGAGGCAAGCTCATCATCCCCTTCACTCTCTTACGAAGATTCATCACATTCATCACTTTGATCCCCGAGGCATAAGACCATGTAGTCTTCTCTTCTTAGAACTCTCCTCATCAAGATGTTGTTTGACTTGGCAATTTCATGGGTCATCGATGTTCCCCCCCCCCCATAAATAGCTCATTGAACGTCTTTGCCTCTTGGAGTGCGGTCATCTTGAATCCATGACCTAGCAACAAGATCTTAAGATTTTCTCACTAGATCACTGTTCAACATTGCTTTCAAGAAGCTTTACAAGTCATTCAGGGCAATATCGATAAATCTAGTGAACATATTTGCTATGTGATAATTCATTTGGTTCCATTTTAAACGTGGATTCTATATCTATGTACAAGCATGTTGATTTTAGATTCTTTCACTTGATTGTGCCCACTATAGTGACCTCAAGTCTATCCCCATTTCTTTTAGCAAAATATTGAAAATTTTATTCAATTCATTTGCATCAAGTGAAACAATATAAAACATTCATGGAAACTTTAGCCATTTGAGCCAGCCTTATATCACCCCATTTTTGTTAATTTTAAGACCATTGGATATCTAAGAATGGGTGCCATAAGGCCATTGACAATGATTATCCATAGATCATAGTCAAGTGCTTGGATGAAAATTTTCATCTAACTTGATTTGTGCCTTCCAATAAGTGTAATTTATGCCATTGAAGACGTCTATTTGTGGGTATCCCTCGATCAACAAAACTCATTTTGGGCTGGGGGAATCACTGTACGTATTTAAGGCTCATTTATTTGATTAATGTGAGCCAAGACAAACGCAAGCAACAGAATAATGAACAATGCTTGTTGCTAACTTGACTAAACAATGGCGTATTAGAGTGAAATTGGAGTTCCTTTATAAGTACACTAGCAATGTGTACAATGCTTCACTGCGAGAGTTATAAGTGTGAGTGAAATGCGATGACTTGAGCTTCTGAAGAACGCAATTGGAAACACCTGAAACACAAGGGCATATAGTGAAGGTGTGCTAACCCTTGCACATCCCCTGAAACCCCTTGAAAATTTTCACCATTGCATATCATTCTCCAGCGATTCTGACATGCTAGCTAGAGCTGCTTATTGTTTTTAGCCCAGACGCGAGGCACTGCAGCACCCAATTAAGGGATTTGTCCCCTTTTCAGCCAATTTGAAACTGGTGCTTCAATAAGGTCTAATGCGTCAGGGTCGGCAAGAATAGCTCCTTAATGAAGCAAATAAATACAATAAAACATATTCTGAATTTGGCCTTCTTCCTTGAATAACTTCACTCTTTGAATGCCCCAGATTAAATGCACTTGATAACTTAGAAATTTGGAATGTGGGGCTTTGAATGGGCACAAATGGATTTTCAGGCTTAAAATCTGACGATGATTTTTTTGAAAGCTGGTAAGCTGAATTTTCTTTGGATTTGAAAGCAATTAATCTCTTTCACACTTATGAGCCTTGAAAATCCGCCTTCCGCCCGCTCCATCCCATTAACTAGTGCAGTGGTGGGTGGAACCATTTGGGAATGGCGTTTGCAAGCGTATGGCGTAATGTCCGGGAGCTAAGCGTTAGACAAGTTCCGAAGGCGTGTCGAGCTGTAACAACAACAATTCATCCGAGCCTATTAGTCGGACTGCAGAAGCGACTTCTGCCTTGATGAATTAACTCACGGCTCTATTGTCGTAGATTATCCCTTGTAAAAGTCAGCACTATTGAGTCGGCTCTAGGGCACAACTACCTTGTCTGGCTCCTTGTGTAGTCCTGATAGTGCTGGCCGTCTCTGTCTAGTACCCAGGTGTAGTCACGATGGTGGCTCACAGGCGAGCTAACACACAATTTCCTTTGTAAAAACACTGTGACACATTTTTTGACTTGATAACTCACATGTAGGATCAGCCAGAAGGGCTTCATTCTTTCATTCTAGAGATTCTTTCCAATTGGGAGTTGACCAAGTCTCCAAACCTGAAAAGGAGTGCTCCACGCAGACTTGAATAAACGTTGAATCTTGAACTTTCTACATCTAGTGAATTTTGTCCAGAGTTTTACTTGGATCGACCTTTGAAGTCCGCTACCAGTCTTGGGATTCTGCATCTTGAACCACTTTTGGCGTTTGGAATCCGTTTAGATCATTCTTATTGATGACTCTTGTATACT
>JACVBY030000301.1:0-47840 GCA_017589505.3 Metroxylon sagu | reverse complement strand
GCCAATCAAACCTTCTATACCAAATAATATCATGCTTGCACTACCAAGATGTGGAATATTGCTAGATTTAAAAATATTGGCAGGTCGTATGTGAAAGGATAAGAGCTGAAAACGTGCAACCCACTATTCTCTTGAACAAATATTAATGTTAAATTGGCTCAGCAGTTACTATAGTACGTGTCATTGATTATTGTATGTGCACAACGTCAGGGCGTTCACCCTTCAATTTTCCAGAGGTAGATTCAAATTCAGTAAGAGTAAATTATTAAAAGAAATTTAAATTCATTATTATTATTATACAATTATATCATTAAGAAAGAATAATTAGTAACATGTTATCATCAAAGAAAGCAAACAAATTAAGCATAAGCAGCCTAAGTTGTTAGTGTATTTGGCATAAGGTTAAAAAAAAAATCAGAAATAATATTTTTATATAAATTTTAAAAGTGTAAAAGTTTTACTGTTAATTATATTTGGTTATACCCTGAAGGATGAAATGATATTGACATAAGCGATAATTGTATCTGATCAATATGAAAAAAAATATCATTAATATTTTATTAATATTATTAATATAAAAAAAATGAGATGAGAGCGTGTGATTAGGATGAGTTAATATCTTGTTAGTTTCCTTGTTTTAGTTTTTTTCTTTTCATCCTGCATAGTTTTTCTTTTAATCATGTTACTCTATCCTTCTAGGTTAATAATTTGTGGGCTAATAATTTAAGAATAAAGGAGAAAAAAATTATCTCATGAAAAAAAAAAAAAAATCATCAAAAAAAAGGTGAAAATCTTGAAAACAAAAACTACAATAGTAAATTTTTATGCAGCTTAATTCACACAAACTCATCTTGCATTGGTATCCTATTGCAAACTCAAATTATCTTATTTTTTAAACGGTTTCACAAATAAGAAGGTTTTTAAATTAATTGTAATGACAGTTGTAATATCAAAAATCATAATTATGTAAATTATATTAATTTATAATAAATAAATATTAAAATATTTATTTTCTAATATAAAAAAGAATTAAAAAACGCTATTAGAAAGGTATTACCGGCCTAATCTTTAGTAGTTGTTCGAATAATGTAGGATTACTTCCACTTGCATAAGTGACACCCTTTTCTACATAGTTTGGACTTTTTCTTTCAAGAGGTTGTTCATCTACCAAGAAGAAAAGGACATGCACATCCAAACGTATCCTAAAACGTATCGTAAAGTCTAGACTGAAAAAGAGAAAAAATAAATAAATAAACTTTTGTAAATATTACAACATTACCAGCCATCTTGGATGCCATTCTCTTTGATTCCAAATCCAAGCGAGACCACAGCGCAAACGATGAGGATGAGGAGGAAGAAATCATTAAGCGCTTCGTTACACACGAAACAGAAGAATCCCTTGGGCTTCGGCTTCGGGTACGTATTCGAGCCAAACACACCTCCTCTCTTCGCCGAAGGTCATCAGTTCTGCCACGACAATCCCAGCCTCTGTATCAAGAAGCCAACTTATCACACCACAAGCCCCTCAACTCCACCGAGCCGGTGCAGGCCATCAAGACTCTTCTCCTTGACGACGGCCGATAACATCCTCGGTGGCCTCGACGTCGAATACTGGAGAGCAACCGGCGTCGTGGATGTCGAGGGCGACGTAGGAGGGGCTACGGAGGATGGCATCGAGCTTTTTCTTTGGCAAGGGGGTAGATTGCGCGGCATGAGTAGATGACAGTCATGGCCGTGCGCCATCTTTTAGCATGTGTATGGCATTGTGATGCGGCGCCCCGGGGCGAAGAAGAATGCAGCGGGAAGTCCATGGTGTTGACAAAAAGAGTGAGAAAGAGAGGATTAGAAGGCAGTGGCTTTCTTGGAGAGGAGGAGAAGAGAGAGATTAAAAGGGCAGGACTAAGCTAGAAGGAAGGATTTGGTTCCTTCATATAATCAGTACGATAGCAACGAGGAAGTAGCAACGAGGAAGGTTCTATTTGGTGGTTACGAGAGTTAATTCGACGAAGGAATCAAGAATTTGATCAAATCTTCCAGCGATGGATCGATCCGAAAGCAATCTTTTTATTTAAGTAAAAGAAAAAGAAATATATTTGGTGTGAAGCTCCCCAAATGGCGGCCTGCCGTAATCGCTTCCAACGCGGGATTTGATTAGGCCGGCTGCAGCGGAGGAGGAAGCTTCGTTCTTGCACTGGGGCGGGATGGGACACACGGCGGACTTCAACATTCGCGCTCAGACGACGATGAGATGATTTGCGAAGCACGAATAATGAAGTCCGTTTTGTATCACATCGCGCGGCATTACTGACAGCGCGGCGGAGCGCACATTGATAGCGAGCGAAGGTCCCGGCAGCTGGGGGCAACAAGGGCAATAAAGATCCCAAGCGGCAACTCGAAAGCCACAGGCTGCCGCCGTGAGCCAGCGGCAAAGTTTGGACCGCCTATATTTATATAATAAATAATTCTCATACGTAATTGAATTTTTCTTTCGTTGCTAAAAAAAAAAAAAAAAAAAAAATCTCATTAGGGTTTCCGATATGAAGAGGTCGGAGCGCAACCAAGCTTAATTATATCGAAGTTATTATTTGAATGGCTTCTAAATAGAACACACTTTCTACATTTTTTAAAAAAAATAATATATAATTTATTTTATACATTTTTTTGGGGCTAAATAATAATTAAAATAATAATAATAATAATTATTATTATTATTATTATTATTATTATATAGTTTATAACTACTTGGTTTTCCATGGACATTGATGATTACCAGTTGAATTCTCAATGGTCGAAATTCGCCGCGGACCGGTGGGAACTTTCTTTTCGGTTTCTCACGGCGAAGGGGACACGCTTTCAGCCACAATTCTCGGTGAAGGGGCCGGTGCTGTAACGTCTCCAATAAATATCTCAACTCATCGTAGAGCATTGAGAACTTTCTCCGCTTCGTCGAAAGGCACTCACCATCCTTCACGGCTAAGGTTATATTTAGTTGCGAAATTTTTTTTTTTTTTTTAAAAAAAGCAGCATCACCTTGTAAATAAAAATTTTGTATATTAAGTTTTGGGATGGATGAAACCGGAAGTCATGGCGTTATTTGGTAGTTGTGAGTTGAGAGAGTAAGCGATGATTTATTATTATTATTATTATTATTATTATTATATTCCTCTATGTTTAGGGCAAGAATAGAATGTGTATCAAAAATTTATTATTTATAAAATAATATGAATATAATCAAATAATTGGATTGGCTCGATTTTTATACTTTCTTAATATAGGAGCAGGATATAAATAGATAAGTTATAGGCTATATTACAAGCAATTCCTACCCTACGGTACAAAGAGATATTCTGAAGTGTTTGTATTGATTTTTGATTTAAGCTCTTCAAAGGCAAGAATAGTTGAATGTATCAAAAATTAATTCTTATAAAATAATAGAATATAATCAAACAACTAGACTTATTCAATTCTTACTTTTGCTTGATATAGAAGCAAGGTACACACAGTTAAGTTACAAAATAATTATAAGCTACTCCTATGGTACAAAGAGATATTCTAAAGTGTCTGAATTGAGTTTTGATTTGAACTCTTTAAAATATTATATTTTTTTGTATTTATAATATGCTGATTGTAAAAGTCATTGGTAACCGTTTAGAAGCTACAGCAACTTTCTATTCAGTTCTAAAAATCGTTAAAAACTTCTATCAATTTATGGTAACTTTTCTTCACATTTATAATTTTAATAACTATATTTTGCTCTTTATGCATATCCTTCTTTTGGTCAAGTGCTGCTAGATCATGAATCCAATCCCTTTTCAGCCTTTTGCAATTTAATGAGCTGAAGTCTAATAGTTTTACATAGCTCTATTGACTTGAGAATATTTACTATGAGTAACCTTTCAATTTAATGGCAAGCTTATTCCAATTTATTCATCAGAAGATCGGAATATGTTGCCAGTAGTAATATAATCAATTTCTTAAGCAAATGCAATAATTATAATTGGATTTAATAAGAAATAAAATGATAAGCCATATATTTGATGTTCTTTAATATAATTTTTATAAAAAAAAATTCTTTAATATAATGCTTTTTTGCTTTTAATTCTTTCAATACTTTTGATTTAATCTGTTGATCGAAAAAAAATTTATGATTTAAGATAAAAAATGTAGCATTGGATATGAGGCATTTAGGTGAATTATACATATTTAATATAAAGCTGAAAATATGTTATCAACACTTTTCCACCAGCATCAAAAAATGGGTTAAATATGAAGGCTTTGGGGTTAAAATCTCAACAAGTGCCTCTCTTTCTCCAGCCTCTTTAGATAGATCTAACATTCACCTCTCCTTCCTCCACCCCCTATTTGTAATTTAATTCAAGATAGTTCAAATATGCATATAAAAGAGATAGATAACCCATAAATACAAATAACATTGTAAATTCTCATATTGTACCATGCTCATAGATCTCCACATATTTGATGTTATAGATGATAACTACTCTTAATGATTCAAGTCCATTAGTAACAGAGCATTTAAATTGAATATCCACATCATAAATCACAACGCACATATTTAAAAAATTCTAAAAATTAGATATCAAATATTTTCATAACCCATAATCTATGCATCATGTAAATAATAAAAATAAGTTCATATTATATTAACATACCAAAATAGGTGTTAATCATTTAAATTGACAGCCCATCTTATTAGTCATGAACTGTACATGCTAAAATATAAACAAATTAAAATACAATACATGTATGTATATATTCTATGACGAAAATTTAAGTTGGTTTTGTATAATGGCTCAAACTTAGATATATTATTGGCAACTGTTCTTCTTCTATTATGAAATCATGTGTCATCCAAGAAGGTATGCCTTCTCAAACTTTTTTTTTTTTTTTTTTTTTACTTAGAAAACGAGCTTACCCATCTTTAGACATAAACAACTACAACGTAGGTGTTCTACGTTGACTCACTTTGATCCTTTCAGCCTCTGTCCCATGTTAATGCTTCGAGACAACACCTTTCTTAGCTATATTATAACTTTAACTTTGGCCTAACGGACTTGCCTCATGTTATTATCATGCTCTGACCACGGCACGGCAATCCGAACCACAGACCAAAGCGCCAAAAACGTGAAGATAATCATATACTCTATGTTTGATTATCATGCTCGTATTTTATCAAAAATGCCCATAGTAAAATAATCCAATTTATTACCTCAGGAGTCCCAATCAAGGACTGCATTAAATAAGATTTGTTGGTTAATATAATTAATAAATTTGATTGGAACAAAATAATTCATAATTTATTAAAATTATTAAATTAAATTTTTAGATAAAATATAAGTATTATTAAATTACATTCAGGTGATTTAAAATATTATTTTTAACTATCATACATTTTAAATTTTATCAAATTATGCCCATATAATTCGATATGTTACGCTTAAGTATCATATATTTTAAACACCATCAAATTACATTCATACGAAAGTTTAAACAAATTAAATAAAATTTAAATAAATTTAAAATATATGAATAATTAAGTGTAATATGCTAAACTCATTTATTGAACATACTATTATCCAACCTTGCATAATATATATTTGAATAATACAAAAGTTTCGATCAAAATTATAATATATAAATTCTAAAAATATTAAAAGTAATTAGATTATCCTTACTGTACATGCAGAATTTTATATTTTTTATATTTATTGACACTCATAAATATTATAAAAAAATATTTCTTGAAAAATATTTTATAATATTTTCCTTATGTATTTATATTTGCTTTTTATTTTTATTATTTATTCTATCTTATTTGTCTTCTATCATAGATTTTTTTTTAATTATATTTTTCTTGTGTAGTTTTCTAAAAGCTTTGCTCCTTAATTTCTTTCCTCCTGCGTGCTCTGTCCCTCTTATATCTTATGCCCTGCTTCTTGCCAACCCAACCCAAAAGGAGATTTAGGTTGATGGATTTTTGTCTTGGATTGGGATTGAAGAACGAGCTGATACATAAGTTGACAAAGAGCTGTTGGCTGGTGCTCATCTCTCATGTCCTAAGTAGCTGCAGGAGAGAGAAATTTAGTGACCAAAATACCCATTGATTGAATCGGGCAATTGGAGTACATTAGGAGTAGAACCATTGATAGGCTGAGCTAGCTCAGTAGTTCAGCAGATTTTCTTAAATATTTATAAGCTTATTTGATTAAAAATAATTTATAGGAGAGGCAAGAATAAAAGATAATCGCAGATAAAATATTTTAATGCGAAGGGCAATATATGATATTGATATGAGTTAATCCAATTTGGATCACTAACATAGCAAAAAGAAGACATGGTAGAGTAGGTGAAAATATATGACAAGGCCTAATGGATAACAAAAATATGGCGTGATTGATCTTTCTCATTTGGTATTATTATTTTAATTTTTAACTAAATTTTGCATAATTTATAAAATAAAAATAAATAAATAAAAGGAATAGTGCATTAATATTGCTTATGCAAGCGAATATTTATGATATATTTAAATCATAAAAATGATGATAGTATTTAATGTATATTTATGCAAGAATGCTATAGTTAGCATTTGAATAAGATATGAAAGTAAGTTTTGAATAAAAAAATATGCCATTCATAGTTCACTATGATATGATTTCTGATATCGGGATCCACCTCCATAAAGGATATATGTAGAGGATATATATATATATATATATATATATATATATATATATATATATATATATATATATATATATGAAATAATGAGGATGAGGATGAGGGGGAAGAGGTCATTAAGCGCTTCGTACACGAGACAGAAGAATCCCTTGGGCTTCGGCTTCGGGTAGCCAAACACCTCCTCTCTTCGCCGAAGATCATCGGTGCTGCCCACAATCCCAGCCTCTGTATCAGAAGCCAACTTATCTACAAGCCCCTCAACTCCACCGAGCCGGTGGAGGTCATCAAGACTCTTCTCCTTAACGACGGTCGATAACACCTCGGCATCGACGTCGAATACTGGAGAGCGACCGGCGTCGTGGATGTCGAGGGCGACGTAGGAGGGGCTACGGAGGACGGCACTGAGCTTTTTCTTGGCAAGGGAGTGGATTGCGCGGCATGGAGTCTTTTGTGCGGCAGTGTGATGCGGCGCCCCGGGCGAAGAAGAACGCAGCGAACTCCATAATGTTGAGAAAAGGAGGAGAGAGAGATATTAGAAGGCATGACTACCAAAAGGAAGGATTGGTTCCCTTCATATGGTAACAAATGCTAGACGCGTTGAGGTGGAAGGCGAAGGAATTGAGAAATATCAAACATGGAGGGGAGAAGTAACGAATGGCAGATGGAGAAAGAGAATGGGCATTGTTGAAATTTAACGGATAGAGAGGAAGAAAGATTCGCTGTTGGTTATCAAGAATGGCAGGATTTCAAAAAGAGAGAGGGGAGAAGTAACTTGGCAGATGGAGAAAAAAAAAAATGAGATTTGATGAAAATTTGACCTCAAACATTTTTTAACAGATAAAGAAGAGGAAGGTTTATTGTTGGTTTCTATTTTGCGTCTCTGAATGAGAATGAAATTTAGGTGCGATTTCCTCTATACATCCAACTATAAACACATACATTTATACTTGTCAACATATGAGACTTAAATATATGTTGTTGTGACAAAAATATCGAATAGGAAGGAGAGAAGTAACTTATGCCAGATAGAGGAAGAAAATGGGCTTTGATGAAAATTTGACCTCGAACTTTTTTTTAAGAGATAGAGAGGAAGGAAGGTTTGTTGTTGGCTCCTAAGAATGGCATGATTTTGCATCTCTTAATAAGAATAAAATTTAGGTGCGGTTTTCTCTATACGTCCAATTATAAAAGCATACATTAACACTTCTTAACATATAGGCTTAAATATATGCTTACAATTGTGAAAAAAAAAAAAAAAACACATGTGCCCATTAATCCACTACACTTATCAACACATGAGGCTTAAATTAAGGCCGACAATTGTGAAAAAATACACACATGTCCATTGATGAATAGAGAATCGAGTTGCATCTAACTTCAACCCTTTAATGAGAGATGAATTAGAAATAATCTTTTTATATAAAAAACCTTAGGGCATATATATATATATATATATATAAAGGGAGTTAGACTTGATTATATTTGAAGGTAATTAAATTCAGAATCCAATCATCTTCTTCATCCTTAAATCTATACGGATTTTAAAATTATCTCATCTTTCTCATCATTCTTATCTTTGAATTCATGAATTATATCAATCCAAAAATAGAGAAATGACCTAATCTAAATTTATCTACATTTAAATATAGTCAAATTCAGCTTTATTTTTTTAATACATATTTTAAGTTTTTTTTTTATTATTATTATCTTTCAAATTTTGATTTGCAAGGATTCAAAAATGACAAGAAATAATTGAATCTGGGCTTCACTGGATGCATGTGTTTGACACGAAGTCCGCCCAAATGGCGGTGGCGAAGCGGCCGGACTGAACCGCTTCCAATACGGGATTTGATTACGCCCGCTACGACGAAGGAGGAAGCTCTTTGTTGCACTGGGGAGTGGACTGCAACATTCGGGCTAAGGCGATGATGAGAGGACTCGCGGAGAAGGGATTAAACAGAATACGGTCGGACGTGTACCGAAGCCAGCGAAGGTCGGCCGCCGGAGCTCACGTCGCCACGAAGCGCAGCTTTGAATAGACATTGATGACCACGGTCACCTAACCGTTGAAATTCCGCGGCGGGAACTCTTATCGCCTTTGTCGCAATCGCCACGGCGAGGGACTCGTGACCGACCACGCTGGACGCATGCTATCAGCCACAAAACGTTGGGTGATGTGGTCCCTGGTGTAAGATCTCAAGTCATCGCCAGCAGGAGCATTCAGACCTTTGTCGCTAAGCTCATGTTCAGTTTTTGGTACTTGCTGCCATTTATAACCAAGGGGACACTTGGTATGAGGTAAAAGAAACGGAGGCTTTTTTTTTTTTTTTTTTTTTTTTGAAAAAAAGGATAAACATGAATGGAAGAAAACTTCCCCCACAAATAATCTTTATTAAAAATTATAAAAATTTATAAATTTTAAGGATGTAATTTTTTTAAAAAAATTTTATTTAGGTATGATTATGAATAGGTGATAAAATATTACAGTATAACTATTAATTATCTTTGTAATAAAATTAATATACTACCACACCAATAACAAAGGTTTAATTCTTATGAAGAATAAAATTAATAAAAAAAATAAAAATATCATAAATAGTTTGTTAATTTATTAATGTAAAGAAAAATTAAAAAAAAAAAGAGAATAGTGAAATTGTTTGTTATTTTATTAAGACTAATATTTCAACTCTTTTTCTTTATCTTTTAATAATTTTTTTTGTTTTTAATCTTATTAGCTTACCTTTTTATTGGTCACCAAGATAGAGGAGGAGGACAAAAGAATTTAGTTGCCAAATAAATTTTAAAAAAAAATAAAAGAGAATTAAGAAATATGAAATATGGGGCACAGAAGTAACTGATGACAGATGGAGAAAGAGAATGGGCTCTGATGAACGGTTCGCTATTAGTTGCCAAGAATGACAGGATTCTGTGTCTCGTGTTTTTAGCGTTCGAAGGGGAGAAGTAACTGATGGCAGATGAAGAATGAGAATGGGTTTTGATGAAATTTGACCTTAAACTTAAAAAGAAAGGTTCGCTGATTCTCAAAAATGATAGGATTTCGCATCTCTTGTTAAGAATAAAATTTAAGTGTAATTTTTTTTTTTCATATGTTTAAACATTTAATTATAAATATATTTTTTATTAAGAATAAAATTTAGGTGTAATTTCTTGCATCTACACAGTCAATTATAGACCTATATGTTTACACTTATCTACATATGAGGCTTAAATATATGCTTATCGTTATGATAAAAAAAAAAAAAATGCATAAGTGTCCATTAATCCGCTTACACTTACCAACACATGAGGCTTAAATTAAGGTTAATAATTGTGAAAAAATGCACACATATCCATTGATGAATAGAAAATCAAGTTGCATCTAACTTTAATCCTTCAATGAGAGATGAATTGGGAATAATCTTTTTATATAAAATCTTAGGACAAAAAAAAAGATATATATATATATATATAAAGAGACAGACTTAATTACATTTGAAGGTAGTTAAGTTTAGAATTTAATTATCTTCTTTAGCCTTTAATTTACATAAATTTAAAAGCTATCTTTTTTTTTTTTCATCATTCTGATCTTTGAATCTGTGAACTATGTGAATTAAAGAATAAAGAAGTGATGAATCTAAACTTGACTATATTTAAATGTAGCTAAATCTAATTTTATTTCTATAATTGACTATACGTAAGTTATAGACCTTATTATTTTTTTATATTTTTGCATCTATACAGATTTTAAAGTGTTTTTTTAATATTTTTTATTTTTGAAACTTTAATTCGGATGAATTCAACGATGATAATGATAATTGGATTTGGGCTTAGATATATTTGTTTGGCACGAAGTCCACCCAAATGGCGGGGCCGAAGAGACCGGGCTGAACCGCTTCCAATGCGGGATTTGATTACGCCCGCTGCGGCGAGGAGGAAGCTCTTTGTTGCTCTTGGGCGTGATTGGATACACGGTGGACTGCAACATTCGCGCTAAGGCGATGATGAGAGGATTCGCGAAATAGGAATCATCTAGTCCGTTTGTATCGCATCGCTGCATCGGCAACGCGACGGCCTTAAACGGAATACGCTCGGACGCGCATCGAAGCGAGCGAAGGTTGGCAGCCTGGGCTGAGGTGGCGGCGCGGCAAGTCGGCAGCCACAGGGTGCCATCGTGAGGCGCGCCGTTCAGAATCCAAACTTTGGATCGGTCTCAATCAATACTGCTTGAATTATGCTTTTAATTTTTCTTTTGTTTTAATATCTTCTAAATGAGAAACACTTTACTTTATTTAAAATAATTAAAGACAATAACAAATTCTACATATTTTTAATATTATATAGTTTATTTTATATTTTTTTTTGCTAAAAATAAAATAATTTACGATTATTTTATATTTATGCTGCAATTAGAAATCAATAAATAATATAAATTTGTGTAATTAGAAAAGTAGTATTTAAAATTCAAAAATCAGCTCTTTTTTTTGGCCTTGGTCGCAATCGCCTCGGCGAGGGACTCGTGACCGGCCACGCCGGACGCATGCTATCAGCCACAAAACGTCCGGTGATGTGGTCCCTCGTGTAACGTCTGATATTAGATCTCAAGTCATCTTCGGCAAGAGCATTCAGACCTTTGTCGCTAAGCTTATGTTCCGTTATTTGGTACTTACTACCATTTATGGTTAAGGATGCACTTGGTGTAAGGTAAAAGCAACGGAGGTGAATTTTTTTTTTTTTTAGAAAAAAAAAGATAACCATGAAAGAAAGAAAACTTCCCTCATAAATAAACTTTATTAAAAATTATGAGAATTTGTAAATTTTAAGGATGTAATTTTTTTTATTAATTTTATTTAGTTGTATTTATAAATAGATGGTAAAATATTACAGTGTCTTACATTAATATACTACCATCATCGAGAATTATTTAATGTAATTCTTGATTGAGACTCTTGAAGTGGTAAACTAAGTCACTAAGTAGTAAACTAAATCTTTTGAACTAGCTTAAAAGGAGAATGCACATATGTAAAAGGAAATAGGAAGCACTTACACATCAATAGGTGGTCTAAAGGATGATTGAATCAAGTACCAGATGTAAGTTTCTCTCTCGAAATAAAAGTGAAGGTGTATTTCTGACATGAGAATTATAAAATTTCTAACAATCATTTAGTCAGAATATGTCATATTTCAGCCAACCACAGTCTAAAATTCAGATGAGCATGTTGATTATTACATAAAGTATTATTGTAGCGATTTATGGTTGTGAATACAGTAGTTTCAGTTCACATTTTCAAAACTTGCCATAAAAAAAGACTTTCATAATGAGTGTGGTCGATGTAAGCAAGCTAAGTCGCTAAGCTGAGTAGGCATTAACATAAGGAACAGAAGTATCATTTATTTACTTATTTATTTATTTTTATTTAGTCATCATGTCACTGAACATACAAGAAGGCTCAAAACATAACAAACCTTGCCTAAGTTTAAAGTTTTCTTTCAAATTCTCAATAGTTCATCCTTTCTATACCAACAATATTTTTGTGAAGTGTATCTTGAGTTCCTTAGCTCCCTAGTGCCATGATTTAATTTGGCAAATTTGAAGGAAAAAAAAAAAAAAGAAAGCTTTTGGTGAGATTTTTGGTGGAAGTGGAGGACTTAAGCCTATTGGCCTCATCCGAAGCCCACACCACTTATCTTTTTTTGAGGATGCAAGGTGGAGCCTTCACGGCATAAACCCTACCTATTTTCATATATATATATACACACACATATATATATATATATATATATGCACACTCCTTGTCTTAAAGAGAAACTCAAAAAGAGAGTTGAGGGCACGATCTTGGATAAGGGATTAGGATTTGTGAGTCATCTCTATATCCTTGTATTTCTATTGCCTTTGTTTAACATCACATTGATCTTATGGAGTTTGTTGCAATAATTTTCTTCAAATACTTAACAACAACTTCTAGAAGTATTTTATAAATATTTCAATCCTACTACCATTTATCAATGGTTATGGTTTCTCTACATTTTTTTTTTTGTACATCCATCTTAACTTAGATTTACTGGCAATATAGAAATAGTCAATTTATTTCTTAAAGAACTTACGGATAAGCCAATAGGTAACCTTAATGCTATTTTCTATTGCAGCATAAAATGAGATTTAATGTTGCACAACTAATAATGGATTATCTATGCATTGATTGGCATGCCTTGAATTGGTCAAACTTTTGGAGCTACCCTAACTTTTAAATATGACCTTTTTTTTAAAGATAAAATGCAGATTACTATTATATGGTTTAATCAGTATCAAATTATACTCATGTAATTTGAAATATTACACTTAACTACTATATATTTTAAGTGTTATCAAATTTGGTCCATCTGGTTTGATGTGTTACACATAACTATCATGTATTTTAAATGCTATCAAGTTGCATGCATGTGAAAATTTGGGCAAATTAAGTAAAGCCTGAGTAGATTTAAACTACATGCATGGTTAAGTGTAACATTTTAAACTACATTAGTATAATTTAATAACATTTAAAACACATGGTAGTTAAGCGTAGCATATTAAACTACATGAGCTTCCACTTAAAATATATGGTAATTAAGCATGAAATTTTAAATCACATGAGTGCAATTTAATAGTGCTTAAACTATAAGATAGTAATCTATATTTTACCCTTTTTTTATGAAAAAGTTTGTCGACTAAAATTCATCCATTCATATTATATACAAGAATTTTATAACAACTTAGTGCAAAGTTAATGTGGAATTAAACATAAACCAACACGGGCTCTCATATGTCCTCCTAATTTAAGCCCTAGCATCTTTACCAAGTAAAAGATCCAAATTCAAATCCAAATACCAATCTAATTCATCTAAAAATATTATAAGCCCGTCTATAGTATCTCCTAGTGCATATAGGCTATAGATTGAATCAAGTTTAATACCATTAATAATAACTTAAAACTTCATCAAAATATGCTAGTCAAAAGATATCATTTGGATTCTTTAATTCCATATAAGTATCTAATATCTAGTTAGTGCATAGTCGATGTGAGACTAAACATATTTCAACATGAGTTCTCATAAATTTCATATTTAATTTTAAATTATGATCTAAATTCATTGATGATCATGGTAGTGCATTGAGCATCTTCAAACAATGAAATTTGTATAAATATGTATCAATAGTTAAATAACTATAAGAATGTTGGTTAGGAAAACTAAGGCTTCATTTAACAAAGCTATTGATAGTAGAGCTTTTGAAAAAAGCTATTTGCGATAAGGTAACTATATTTTTAAAGTGATATAAGACTGTTGACCCTGCATTGATTTTGATGATCACAAAATAATTAAGTAGGTTACTGATGATTTTGGTATAGATCAATGTGACTTGCAGGTATACAAGAGTCATCAAGAATATCTAAACGAATTTCAAACGTCAAAATCAGTATGTAGTTCAAGAGAGAGAATTTCAGTATCTGAGAAGAAGGACTCAAGGTCAGATTAAGTAAAACTCAGATCTTTGGCAAAATTACCAAGTGTAGAAAGTTCAAGATTCAATGGTTTTCCAAGTTCGTGAAGCAATTTTTCAAGTTTTGGAGACTTTGGTCAACTCCCGCGGCAACTTAGAATGAAAGAATGAAGCCCTTGGCCGATCCACATGTGAGTTATCAAGTCAAAAATGTGTCACAGAAGTTTTTACAAAGGAAAACTATGTGTTAGTCGGCTCTAGAGCCGACTACTGTGACCACGCGGTGGTTTGGCACAAGGTAGTCGACTCTAGAGCTAACTACTGTGACCACACAATGGTTTTGTACAAGGTAGTTGGCTCTAGAGCCGACTACTATGGGACTTACAGTGGGATTACCCACGTTAGTCGGCTCTAGAGCCAACTACTGTGGTGTTAGTCGGCTCTAGAGTCGACTAACTTAGCCTGGGATGAAAAAAATCCCAGGTTAGTTGGCTCTGGAGCCGACTAACGCCCTGGGAACTTGCCCAACGGCTAGTTCTGACATTCCAACGTTCAGAAACGGCCATTCCAACGGTCTAATCCCTCAACTAACTATAAATACAAGTTAATGGGATGGATTAGCAAGAAGTTAAGTGGATTTTTGAAGAATTACAAGTGTGAAAAAGAGAGATTTATCAAGCCAAATCCAAAGAAAATTCAGCCTACTCCAGTTTTCAAAAATCACTGTAGCTGAAGTTTGAAAATCCATTGAAGTTCATTCAAAGCTCCCACCAACCACTCCTAAAGCTTCATCAAGTGCTCTTAACTCCAAGTATTCAAAGAAGAGAAGCTCATTCAAGGAAAAAAGGCTTCAAATCTGTAAAGTGCTCTTTATTGTATTTATTTGCTCGTTAAGGATCTATTCTTGCTGAACTTATATCTTATTGTATCTTGTTGAGTTTCAACTTGGTTGAAACTTATGAGGGGTGTGCCAAACCCTTAATTGGTGGCTGTAAAGGCTCCCTTGTGCCTAGAAATAAGAAGCTAGTTAAGTAAGCTAGGTTGTAATCGTTGGAGAATGATTAGTGATGAAAATTTTCAAGGAGTTCTTGGGGAGTGGATGTAGGTGCAAGGGTTAGCACCGAACCACTATAAACCTTTGTGTTTGTGTGTGCCTTCTACTGTTCTTGCTGTGTATTTCAAATTTGTCACTGCACTTTCACTCACACTTATAACTTTGCAAGTATTACACATCATTGTTTAAAATTTTAAAAGGAACCCAATTCACCCCCCCTCTTAGATTGCTTAGCTAGGCAACAAGTGGTATCAGAGCCTTGGTTCTCTTGCTTGCATTTGTCTTAACCGACAAAGAGTCCAAGATCTATGACAGCCCAAATGAGTTCCTTGTTGACTGAGGGACAGTCCACAAACAGACCACCCTTATTCAATGGCACAAATTACACTTATTGGAAGGCTAGGATGAAAATTTTCATTCAAGCACTTGACTATGATCTATGGAGTATCATTGTCAATGGCCCTCATACACCCATTCTTAGAACTAATGGTCTTAAAATACCCAAACCGGAAGCGGATTAGGATGAGCATGAGAAGAAAATGGCTCAGCTGAATGCTAAAGCCATGAATGTTTTATATTGTTCACTTGATGCAAATGAATTGAATAAAATTTTTACTTGTATTTCTGCTAAAGAAATTTGGGATAGACTTGAGGTCACCCATGCAGGCACAAATCAAGTGAAAGAATCTAAAATCAACATGCTTGTACATAGATATGAACTGTTTAAAATGGAACCAAATGAATCCATTGCTGATATGTTCACTAGATTTACTGATATTGTGAATGACCTTAAAAGCCTTGGAAAGTCTTATACTAACAGTGATCTAGTGAGAAAAATTTCGAGATCTTTGCCTAGGTCATGGAAAGCCAAGATGACTGCAATTCAAGAGGCAAAAGACCTCAACATCCTTCCTCTAGAAGAGTTTATGGGATCACTGATGACCCATGAAATACAAGTCAAACAACATCTTGATGAGGAGTCCAAGAAGAGAAAAAACATGGCCTTAAAGTGTTCAGATCAAAAGGACGAATGTGATGAATCTTCAGAAGAGAGTGAAGGGGATGATGAGCTTGCTCTCATCACAAGAAAATTTAGAAGATTCATGAGGAAGAAGAAACAAGGAGTAAAGAGAAGGCCATTGCTGAAAGGAGACTTCAATAAGGAGAAGGATAAGGAGCAGCCTCTCACATGCTATGAGTGTAAGAAGCCTGGACATTTCAAAGCTGATTGCCCACTACTAAAGAAATGTCCCAAAAAGGCTAAGAAGAAAGCCTTGATGGCAACTTGGAGTGACAGCGATGAAACAAGTTCAGAAGATGAGAAGCAGGAAAGTGCAAATCTGTGTCTCATGGCTTGTGAAGAAGAAGTAATCTCTAACTCCCAAACTGAATTTACATTTGATGAATTACAAGATGCATTCTATGATTTACTTGCTGAATTCAAAAAGTTAGGCAGCAAAAACAAAGATTTGAAAAATCAAGTCCAAAAATTGGTTTTTGAAAAAGAGAAACTTTCAAATGAGAATTCTGTTTTAACCCAAGAAAATCTGAATTTAAAAAATGAAGTTAACAAACTGAAACCTATTGTGAACAAATTTACTTTAAGTTCCACAAAATTGCAAATGATTCTTGACAACTAAAGGGCTGTTTTTAATAAAGTTGGATTAGGTTATAACCCTTTGAAGAAGCAAAAATTTTTGAAAAATATTTTTGTTCCTTCAAACAACGTTTCAAAAATTACTTGTTTCAAATATGAAAAACCAGGACATAAAACCTATGCATGTAACTCTCATATCAACAAGAATATCAAGAAGATTTAGGTTCCTAAAGGAACCATTCATGCTAACCCCAAAGGACCCAAGAAAACTTGGGTACCTAAGAATATAACTTGATATTGTGGTTGCAGATGTGTCTTGTGTCCTGAAATGCAAAAAGAAGATGGTACTTGGATAGCGGGTGCTCAAGACATATGACGGGTGATGAATCTCAATTCATCACTTTGGAAGCTAAGAATGAAGGAGTGGTTACTTTTGGAGACAATGCTCAAGGAAGGATCATTGGCATTGGCAAAATTGGTATCACTTCCCATACTTTTATTAATAATGTTCTTCTTGTTGATGGATTAAAGCATAATTTGTTAAGCATTAGTCAATTATGTGACAAAGGCTTTAAAGTCATTTTTGAATCATCTATTTGCTTGGTTACAAATCCTGCTGATGATAGCATGAAATTTATTGGTCATAGGCATGAAAATGTTTATATGGTAGATCTAAATGAGCTTAATGACCAAAATGTTGAATATCTAGTTGCCAAGAATTCTAAATTTAATGATTCTAGCTGGTTATGGCATCGTAGGCTTGCTCATGTTAGCATGGATTTTCTTTCCAAACTAATTAAAAGAGATTTAGTAAATGGTTTGCCAAAATTAAGTTTTGAAAATGATAAAATTTGTGATGCATGCCAGTTTGAAAAACAAACTAGAGTTTCATTCAAATCCAAAAATGTGGTTTCAACTTCTAGGCCCTTAGAACTTTTACATATAGATTTATTTGGACCAATTAGAACCACAAGTCTAGGTGGCAAATATTATAGTTTTGTAATCATTGATGATTTCTCTCGTTTCACTTGGGTTTTATTCTTAGCAAGCAAAGATGAAGCTTTTTCTGCATTTCTAAAATTTTTTAGAAAAGTAATTAATGAAAAAGGTCTTCAAGTTGCATCCATTCGAAGTGATCATGGAAAAGAATTTAAAAATCAACATTTTGAAAGTTTTTGTAATGAAAAAGGAATTAACCACAACTTCTCTGAACCTAAAACCCCTCAACAAAATGGTGTAGTTGAAAGAAAAAATAGAACCCTTGAAGAGATGGCCCGAACCATGTTGTGTGAAAGCAATCTCCCAAAATACTTTTGGGCTGAAGCAATCAATACAGTATGTTATGTTTTGAATCGAGCTCTAATAAGACCTATTTTGAAAAAGACCCCATATGCACTTTGAAAAGGCAGAAAACCAAACATTGGATACTTTCATGTTTTTGGATGTAAATGTTTTATTCTAGATAATGGCAAAACAAATCTTGATAAATTTGATGCAAAATCTGATAAAAGAAATTTTCTTGGATATTCTACCAATAGTAGAGCTTATAGAGTATTTAATAAGAAAACATTAGTGGTAGAAGAATTCATTTATGTAGTATTTGATGAAATTAATGAACTTCCATCAAGGAAGAAGGATATAGTTGATGATGTAGGTCTACTTGAAGAAGGAATGCAAGACATTACTCTAAAGGAGAAAGAAAGATCAAATGAACAAAGTATTCAGGAAGATAGCATTGAAACACTCCAACAAGCTGAACCTCAAGGTACACATAATTTAAAAAAGGAGTGGAGGTATGTCCACAATCACCCCAAAGAACTTATTATTGGTAGCCCATCTCAAGGAGTAAGAACTAGGTCCTCATATAGAGATGCATGTAATCATTCAGCATTTGTTTCTCAAATTGAACCAAAATATTTTGATGATGCTAAAAATGACCCTGATTGGATAAATGCAATGCATGAAGAATTAAATCAATTTGAAAAAAAATAATGTATGGATCCTAGTTGATAGACCAATAGATTATCCCATAATTGGCACTAAATGGGTTTTCAGAAATAAATTGGATGAGCATGGAAATATAATTAGAAATAAAGCAAGATGAGTGCTAAAGGTTATAATCAAGAAGAAGGCATTGATTTTGATGAAACCTTTGCTCCTGTTGCAAGACTAGAATCTATCAGATTATTACTTGCTTTTGCATGCTTCATGAACTTCAAATTATTTCAAATGGATGTTAAAAGTGCTTTCTTAAATGGATATATTGCTGAGGAAGTATATGTAGAACAACCACCCGGTTTTGAAAATAATGAACATCCAAACTATGTGTTTAAGTTGAACAAAGCTTTATATGGTTTGAAACAAGCACCCCGAGCATGGTATGATAGATTAAGCAAATTCTTGATAAGGAATAATTTCATTAGAGGAAATGTGAACACTACATTATTTATAAAAAGAGAAAATGATGATATGCTTATTGTGCAAATTTATGTGGATGATATCATTTTCGGTGCTACTAATGAAATTTTGTGCCAAGATTTTGCTAAGCTCATACAGGGAGAGTTCGAGATGAGCATGATGGGTGAACTTAACTATTTTCTCAGACTTCAAATAAAGCAAAATATAGAAGGAATCTTCATTAGCCAAAGCAAATATACAAGAGAAATTCTGAAGAAATTTGGCATAGAAAATTCTAAATGTACCGGTACCCCTATGAGCTCATCTTGCAAACTTGATTTAAATGATAATAGTAAATAAGTAGATTTAAAGCTTTATAGAGGTATGATAGGATTACTTTTATATCTAACTGCTAGTAGGCATGATATTTTATTCAGTGTATGCATGTGTGCTAGATTTCAAGCTAATCCTAGAGAAACACATTTAAATGCTGTGAAAAGAATCTTAAGATATTTAAATGGTACTAAAAATCTTGATCTTTGGTATGCTAAGCAATCTACTGTTGATCTGATTGATTACTCAGACTCTGATTTTGTTGGTTGTAAAATTGATAGAAAATCAACTAGTGAAACTTGCCAATTTCTAGGAGTTAACTTAATCTCATGGTTTAGCAAAAAACAAACTTCAGTTGCTTTGTCTACAGCTGAGGCTGAATACATAGCTGCTGGAAGTTGTTGTGTTCAAATCTTATGGATTAAGCAATAACTAGAGGATTATGGCATTAAACTTAAAGACATTCTCATAAGATGTGACAATACTAGTACCATCAATTTGACTAAAAATCCAATTCAGCACTTTAGGACCAAACACATTGAAATTAGATATCATTTCATTAGAGATCATATTCAAAATGAAGGTATAATCCTTGAATTTGTTAGTACTAACAAGCAATTAGCTGATATTTTCATAAAACCCCTTGATGAAAACAAATTTTATGAAATCAGAAGAGAACTTGGCATGTTTGACCTCCTGTCAGAATGAGTCGGCTACATAAATTGATTTTTTAAATTTTTTCTGGATATGCATTTAAATATTAAAAATCATGACAATTAGCCCAACTGACCCCTCTTCAAGATCCCATAACATGCGTAGCTTGTAAAAATCATTTTCAGTGGAGATTCTTGGATTTTCTGGAGGCCTGGCGTCTTGCTCCCCATGTTAGTCAACTGGGGAGTCGACTAACATGGAGTTAGTCGGCATGGGAGCCGACTAACTCCAAGAGACGCTCGGTTTAAAAGAAAACCGAACGCCTCTTGGACTCCCACTTCCTCATTTCTTTTCCCTCTTCTCCCAACTCTTTCCCCAAGCCTAGAACCCTCTAAACCCCTCCCTCCACCCTCTCTAGATCCCTTCTTGCCTCCAGATCTAGCGCCCCAGCTTCATGGCTCCACGGATGAGGATCCCCCGCGTGCGGCAAGAAGAAGCCCCGGAGAGCTCCCGCGAGAGAGGCGCACAAGCTCCTGCCGTGCCCTCTCCCTCAAGGTTCTCTGGCATCCAATCCTTGTCCACAAGAGCTATTTCAAATGGAAGGATCGTGGACTTTGGATTCCTTGCCCGAGAATGGTTCACTATTGGACGGATGCTTCAACAAAGGGGATGGAGCTTCATGTGCAAGACAGAGGTTGCAATCTACCCAAAATTGGTAAGAGAGTTTTACCAGAATCTCTCTGTTGATTTCACCTTTGCTTCTTCCATAGTAAAAGGGGTTAATATTGAGCTGGACCGTACCTCCATTGGGAATATTTTGAGAGTTCCTGTTGATGGAGTTTGTGAGGATTCTCCTGAGGATAGAGCTCAGGATTGAGACTATCCTAGGAATTGAGGATGGAGAGGGTGTAGACCGTTTGGAGGCCAACACTCTAAATATGGAAATGAGATTTCTCTATCACATCATCTCTAGGATTTTCATCCCTAGAACTGGTAGCTTCAACCTGGTCACTGAGAAGGATCCGACCCTCATGTATCACATTGTCAGTGACATCCTCTATGATCTCCCTGATTTGATGTTGACTGTGTGGAGAGAAACAGTCAACAGAGCCAGATCTGCTCTTCCCTATGGTATGCTTCTCACCCATTTCTTTAAGTACTTTGGAGTAAGACTGAAGGATGAAAAATCCATCAAGCTGCACCATTCGGACTTCTACAATGAACACTCTTTGCGCCGAATGGGTTTTGTAAAGATTAATGGGCGATGGATCAGAGGAAGAGAAAGAGAGGCAGAGGCAGATGAGCCAGCTGAGGCTGAGGGTCCATCTTCTTCCTCACATGAGGAGGCTGGACCAAGTACTAGGCAGCAGCCTGAGGAGCCCACAGTACCTCAGAGGACATCTATTGAGCTCAGTCAGGATCAATTGCAGTACATTATCAGAGAGGTGTCATCTGCTCTCTCTAGCAGAAGTTCAGGGGATAGTGGCTCATCATTAGGTGATTTTACTATGGTACCTCACATTTCAAGTGTAAATGAGAACATGACTCAGATGATGATGAGATTGGATAGGCTGAAGCACTTTGTAAATGTTATTAGTGGAAGGCTGATGATGCATGAGATGAGAAGTCACGAATCTGGATCTAGCCGTGACTCTAAGGAGTTAGCCCGTGTGGCTGAAGAAGTGAGACAACTGAGAGCTCAGATTGTGACCTTTGGTGGAAAATCTGAGAGACTGGAGATGTCCATTGGTTTCCTTCACCATTTGGTATCCACCATCAGCGACCAGCTTGCTCCAGTTGCATTTCAGCCACCTATCCATCCTGCTCAGCCACCTCCCCAGCCTGGCTTCACATCTGCTCACCCCTGCTCTAGGCCACCACATGCTTCTTATCATCCTCCTCCACAAGGACGTGGTGCTGGATCTTCTGCTCAGCCATCTATTGTATCCTCAGATGAGGAGTAGTTTAGGTTATCTTGTTGTATTTAGAATGTATTAGGATCTTTATGTATTGAAATGTTTGTATTAAAACTAAATGTTTGTGATGCTAGTCATGTATGAAACTCTTATGTATGAAAGTCTATGTATGAAATTCTATATTTAATGAAATGTTTATGTTAAGTCTTAGTGTTTGTAATGCTTGTTTCAAAATGTCATGTTATGAAAATCCTTTGTATGAAAGCTTATGTATGAAATTTTATATTTAATGCTCTTTTTAAAATTCTGTATATGAAATTTTCTTATTATGAAATGTGTCATGTTAATCTTCCATTTGTTATAAAAAAATTCCTATATGAGATCTTTCACTTGTCATGAAAATTTTCAATATTGAACTATCAATGATGAGATGTATAGAATTAAGTGTTTAATCTTTCACTTCCTTTTTAATTGATGATAAAAAGGGGGAGAATGGACTCATGAAAAGATCAAAGAGGGTAAGCACACATTTAAATAGGAGAAGGATCTTCTTGTCAAGTTTCAAAAAAAAATTTCAAACTTTTTCATCATGTTTCAGCAAGTTTCAAAAATTTTTCATTATGTTTTTATAAGTTTTTAAAGTTTTCAAAAATGGTACATCATGTTTCAGCAAGTTTTCAAAAAGTTTCAGCATGTTTCATAATTTCAAAATGGAACAATGAGAGCATATGTTTAGGGGGAGTGAAATTGAAAATAAGATGATCTTTTTGAAATTTTTCAAAAAGGAGGAAACAAAACTTGTTAATTTCATCTTACTTCTCTTTAAAACAATTAAGTTTCATTTGAAAAATTTTCTCGTAATTTTTAACATCAAAAATCAAAGTTTCGGAACACTATGCAGATTTTTGGCATGCTTTTGGCACATTTTGGTTTAACTGCCGAAACTCTGAATTTTTTGGTTCAAAATTATGATTTCAGCATGAAGACAAAGTTTATTAGCATAAATCTTCATTCGCAGCATATAACTTTTGAATTTGGCACTGAATTTAATCATTTTGGCACAAAACTCAACTTTTTCATGAAAAATTCAGATTTTTGCTGAAAATTCAGCTTTTTGAGTCAAAATTCACTATAAATCCCACCAAAAATCTGATTTCTCTGAGTTCAAAACATGAAAAATATATGTTATATTGCTTTTGAAGTACTCGGATAAAAATTTTTAATTTTTTACTCATATTCTTACTTTTAGCACTCTTTTCGAGATTTTTGGCATAAAACCTACGTATGAAACTGACTTAGAAATCTCTCCTGACATGAGTCAAATAATCTCAACCTTGTGCTAAGTTCAATGCTGCATTGCTTTAAATTATTATTTTTATCTTATACTTAATGGTTTTGTCATCATCAAAAAGGGGAAGGTTATTGATCCTGCATTGATTTTGACGATCACAAAACAATTAAGTAGGTTACTGATGATTTTGGTGTAAATCAATGTGACTTGCAGGTATACAAGAGTCATCAAGAATATCTAAATGGATTCCAAACGTCAAAATCAGTATGTAGTTCAAGAAAGAGAATACCAGTATCTGAGAATAAGGACTCAAGGTCAGATTAAGTAAAACTCAGATCTTTGGCAAAATTACCAAGTGTAAAAAGTTCAAGATTCAATGGTTTTCCAAGTTTGTGGAGCAATTTTTCAAGTTTTGGAGACTTTGGTCAACTCCCGCGGCAACTTAGAATGGAAGAATGAAGCCCTTGGCCGACCCACATGTGAGTTATCTCAAAAATGTGTCACAAAAGTTTTTACAGAGGAAAACTATGTGTTAGTCGGCTCTAGAGCCGACTACTATGACCACACAGTGGTCTGGCGCAAGGTAGTCGGCTCTAGAGCCGACTACTGTGGGACTTACAGTGGGATTACCCATGTTAGTCGGCTCTAGAGTCGACTACTGTGGTGTTAGTTGGCTCTAGAGCCGACTAACTCAGCCTGGGATGGAAAAAATCCCAGGTTAGTCGGCTCTGGAGCCGACTAACGCCCTGGGAACTTGCCCAACGGCTAGTTCTGACATTCCAACGTTCGGAAAACTGCCATTCCAACGGTCCAATCCCTCAACTAACTATAAATACAAGTTAATGGGATGGATTAGCAAGAAGTTAAGTGGATTTTTGAAGAATTACAAGTGTGAAAAAGAGAGATTTATCAAGCCAAATCCAAAGAAAATTCAGCCTGCTCTAGTTTTCAAAAATCACTGTAGCTGAAGTTTGAAAATCCATTGAAGCTCATTCAAAGCTCCCACCAACCACTCCTAAAGCTTCATCAAGTGCTCTTAACTCCAAGCATTCAAAGAAGAGAAGCTCATTCAAGGAAAAAAGGCTTCAAATTTGTAAAGTACTCTTTATTGTATTTATTTGCTTATTAAGGAGCTATTCTTACTGAACTTATATCTTATTGTATCTTGTTGAGTTTCAACTTGGTTGAAACTTATGAGGGGTGTGCCAAACCCTTAATTGGTGGTTGTAAAGGCTCCCTTGTGCCTGGAAACAAGAAGCTAGCTAAGTAAGCTAGGTTGTAATCGTTGGAGAATGATTAGTGGTGAAAATTTCCAAGGGGTTCTTGGGGAGTGGATGTAGGTACAAGAGTTAGCACCGAACTACTATAAACCTTTGTGTTTGTGTGTGCCTTCCACTGTTCTTGCTGTGTGTTTCAAATTTGTCACTGCACTTTCACTCATACTTATAACTTTGTAAGTATTGCACATCGTTGTTCAAAATTTTAAAAGGAACCCAATTCACTCCCCTCTTGGGTTGCTTAGCTGGGCAACAAAAACTTTAATATTTATTTGATAACCAAACCAAAATATTTTTTTTAGAATAAAAATAATAAACAATATTATATTGTATTATTTTATTTTATACTCCATAATATATTATAATTATAATAATATTTTTATAAAATTATAATATATTATATTACTATAGTCATATTATATTATAATATTAACTGTTGTTGTTCTCTTTATTCTAATATGTGGCTTTCAGATCTAATGAAAATAACTATTTGACATATGCCAAGTAGAGCTATTAGGGAAAATCTTTAAATTAGAACTTTTTAAGTAAAGCTTTTAACAATTTTTGATAGAGCAAAAAAAAATCTTTATAAATTTTAATAAATATTATAAAATTAAAAAATACTTTTAAGTTTTCAAAAATGCTTTTAGGTCCTCTAAGGTTGCATTTCGATCATGTAATACCCACTTCAATATATATATATATATATATATATATTCCCCATCTAACGCCCCCTGCTCCGCTCGCGTCGAGGCATCTCTTCTCACCGGCGTCATTCACCTCAAGTAAGCTCCGGTGAATGTAGAGGAGAGTGAGAGTGTTGAGCTGGGGGAAGAGGTCTCTTCCTCCTCCTCTGTTCGGGTGGCAGCAGGCCACTATGGTGGCTGGAAACCACTCGACTCTCTCGCCGATGCTGGGGGAGAGGTCTCTTCCTCCTCCTCTGTTCGGGTGGCAGCAGGCCACTATGGTGGCTGGAAACCACCCGACTCTCTTGCCGATGGGGTCTTCGGCGAGAGAGAGGTTGGCGGCACGGCCGTGTAAGGCCACCAAACCTCGACGACCCTTGGCGGTGCCACCTTGGCTATGGCAGAGGCGCCGCGGCTGTGTCGTGCCTGCGGCTGAGCTGCGGGCACCAGCCGTTCCTGGCCCTCCTCCTACCGACTGAGGGTTCCGGCGGGGGAAGGGGAGGCCGTGAACGACCGTGAGGGGGGAGGGTCGCCTCCGATCTTGG
This sequence comes from Metroxylon sagu, assembly GCA_017589505.3. Classification (NCBI taxonomy): domain Eukaryota; kingdom Viridiplantae; phylum Streptophyta; class Magnoliopsida; order Arecales; family Arecaceae; genus Metroxylon; species Metroxylon sagu. Next base: position 21,917 of record JACVBY030000301.1, on the reverse strand, counting down.
ATTTTGGGGGCCGCACGAGCGCAGCTCCTGTTTTGGTTGGAGACCCGGCAGCGAGCTCGTCGGCTCGCCGAGTCCAAGGGTGGCTAGTGGCGGCCAGCGTCGTGAGGTTCGGCGGTGGCTGGTGGGTTGGGGGAGGGTTGGCCAAGCCGCCGAGCCGCCACCGAGCATGGTCTCGACCGTGGTAGCATGAAGCAGGGGAAGAATAGAGAGGGAGGGAAGGAGGGAGTTTGGGCCTTGGGTTACCCTATTGAGCCCGGTTGGGCCCAATTTTTTAAGCCCAAATTGGTCATAACCTAACATATTGGGGTATAGGCTTGGATTTAGGGTAATCCTAGTTTGTCGAAGAATTTTTGTTTCCCTATTTGAGCTAATATATGTTGAAATAATCAAACCCGAAGTTAGGTCCAGGACTAAACTTGAAAAGATAATAGAATTTATTTTGGCACCATGATTTTTTAGAAATTAAAAATACAAACATTATGTTGTAGGTGCCTGGAGCCTAAATAGTTGATTTAAACTTATGAACTTGCAATAGAAGATAAGTAAGCTATTTATCATTAGTGATTTTAGTAAATTATAAAAATATGCTATTTTTAAATGAAATGCTATATCTGCTTAGATACTACTTATTGCCTGTGATTATCTTACAAAATGTACGAAATGAATTCTATTATTTCAATATATGCGTTTGAATATTTGATATTATTATTTTAAATTTTAGCTAAATTCTGTATAATTTATAAAATAAAAATAAATAAATTAAAAGGATAGTGCATTAATATTGCTTATGCAAGCAAATATTTATGATATGTTTAAATCACAAAAATGATGATAGTATTTAATGTATATTTATGCAAGAATGATATGGTCAGCATTTGAATAAGATATAAAAGTAAGTTTTGGATTAAAAAATGTGCGATCCATGATCCGCTATGATATGATATGATTTCTGATACCAAAATCCACCTCTACAAGAGATATATGTGGAGGACACACCCCATATGGTATTTTGTTCTGATACGATATGATTTTCTAATATAATTTCTAGTACCGGAACCCTTCCTCCACAAGGGATATATATGGAGGGTACACCCCCATGTAGTATTCTGTTTTGTAATATGATTTGGTATGATTTTTTGTATCAGAACCCTTCCTCCATAAAAGATATATATGGAGGATACATCTCTCTTATACCCCTATGTGGTGCTTTGTTTTGGTTCCGTCATAGGCATATATGTGGCTATAACGTATGACTATGGCGTATTCGTAATAAGATGAAATGTAAATATTAATGACAGTGATATTTGGCTGTGACGACTTAAAAAATCTAAAAACTGAATTTTTGAAACATAATATGACATATGCTTTTTACGTATTTTAAAAGTGTAAGAAAATATGATTTCAGCATATTTCAAGAGTGGGAGTAATATTAAATAACAAGATGACATGTATGTTCTGACATATAAAACTATGTGAATCAGGATATGCTATATTTTTTTGAAGTTAATATGATATGTTTATATTAAGCTTAGTGTGAGCTCATTAAATTCTCATTAATATTTTTCAGAGCCAAAAAATTAAGGTAGGATATGAGTAGAATGAAACTTCTGCCATAAAAATTTATGTTTATCCATTTGTATGTAGTCCAAATGTTTGTTTTATGTGGATTTGTATTAAGAATGTTATGAATTTTAATAGCATAGTAATTTATTATCCTTTCATTTCATGATTGTTCAATTATTGATCACCTTGCATACCTAGTAAATGATAAATTGCCACCTTTTGGATCCCTCATTGGGTTTGGAGCGTGGTAGATCACCATTTAAGTTCGATTAGATTGGATTTAACAATCGGGACAGGGAAAAAAAAAAAAACTCTCATATGCAGGCAATCTCACCAAATTATCGGTGTCTCATGCCTAAAAGGTACGAATTGGTATTGGTAAACCGAAGGAAGAGGGCATGAGTTCCAAAAGCCGCTGCAATTGGATTCCCTTGATCCTAATGGCGAACCAAACATGCCCAAAATAAGTTCACCCAAATGGTGTTAAGACTGCATCTTACTAGAAATTAAAGAGTTGAGAGCTTCTAAATATAAAGGAAAGCAAGCAATCGGAGACACCAGTAACAACAGAAACGAAAGATGACAAATAACAGATAAAACGAACTGTTCACGACGAAGTTATCGATAATTTCTGAACGGGTGCACTCTGAAAGAGAAGAGAAAACAAAAAAAGGAATGGAAGATAAAAGGAATGGAAGATAATTTGTGAATGAGCGAACCGTTAAATAACTCCGGCAGAAGCCATTCACAACCAAAAACGAATTTGCTGAGCCTATCTCTTTATACAACGACCAGAGGACTGAAAGAATACAAACCGTTTATAATACTAATAATAAAAGAATCATACTAGAAAACTTTACAGCGAGCAAGCAGCTCGGAGACCGGTGTGCTAGAAACGGGTATGCACTTTACAATCCAACCGATTGGCCACGAGACGGCAGCAATACCAGCACAAATACCCCACTGTCCCCAGTCTAACCTCTCCGTATCAGCAAACTTCTTCAACAGCTCCACCATCATCACTTGCAAGAACAAGGTCACGGCAATGATCCCCAAGAAGAGTTTGTTCTTATGAATCCCCTCAAACACATTCTTCTTCTCCAACTTCCTCGCATTGAATTCATTGAAGACTTGGCAGAGCACGAACGTATTAAAGATCATTGTGTTTTTGATCTTCTCGCCAACTCCAAATATGGACTCCCCTGCAAACTGAAACACCAAAAGGACTGCAATCTGAAAGAGAGCCTGTGCTGTGAGATTTCTCCACATGATGTTACTGATAAGAGGCTCGGTTCGGCCTACAGGTGGCTTCTTCATCAACTCCTTCGTCGGTCTATCAGTAGCCAATGCCAGTGCTCCCATGGTATCCATGATCAAGTTCACCCACAGCAGCTGCACGGTGGTCAATGGAACTTTGCCAGAAGTGATCGCCGACACAAAATTTATCACCAATGCTGCAACGTTCACTGTGAGCTGAAATTGGAGAAATTTCTGAATGTTATTGTAGACGCACCTTCCCCATCTCATGACGGTCACGACGGTGTCGAAGTTGTCGTCCATTATCACGATGTCGGAACTCTCCTTTGCCACCTCTGTACCTTGGATTCCCATTGAGAGCCCAACATCAGCTTCCTTCAGCGCCGGTGCATCATTCGTCCCATCTCCAGTGACTGCAACAACTTGGCCCTTCTGCTTCAGGGACTGCACCATTAGTAGCTTGTCGAAGGGGGAGGACCTGGCCATCACTCGAATCTTTTCCACCATTTCTAATCTTTTCTCTATCGAATAGCTCCTGAACTCTTGCCCTTCGACCACCAATCCATCGACGTCGTCGTCTCTGAGTATTCCGCATTCGACGGCGATGGCTCTGGCTGTGTAGACATTATCACCCGTTATCATCTTGATGGCGACTCCAGCACTTCGACAAGCTTCAATCGCTGATCTCACTTCAGGCCGGCATGGATCTTTAAGGCCAACTAATCCCAGCAAAGTCAGCCTCTCATCATCAAGCTTAGGAACAGTTCCATCTTCATCGACGCCAACTTCCCCTGCTTCGGTCTCCTTGTAGGCGAAGGCGATGCATCGAAGACTACAAGCTGCCGTGTCCTGGATAATGAGGTCAAACTTCCTCCTCTTCTCAGCATCCATCTCTCGAATCATCCCATCCCTCTCGAAGTAGTTCGAGCACCGAGCCAATATCATCTCTGCAGCCCCTTTCCAATGCGCGATCATCATCTTCCTTCCATTCTTCTTTACTAGAACTCCGCTTCGCTTCTTCTCCGAATTGAAGGCCTCGACATGGACCACGTTGCAACTTCTCTTCAACTCCTCGCCATCCATCCCAAGCTCGATCGCCCAAGAAAGTAGCGCTTTCTCCGTCGGGCTACCAGTAATCTCCGGCTCTGAAGCAGAATTAGGCCTGTAAACACTACCAGTGGTGTTCAAGCCAACTCCCTGGTGGATCAAGCTCAGAATTCTCCCATCAATGGAGGTGGCGCCACCCCTGTCGATGCTCTGTTCGCCGACCCAGAACTTGGAGACCACCATCTGATTCAGGGTCAATGTCCCTGTTTTGTCGGTGCAGATGGTTGTCACCGAGCCCATCGTCTCACAGGCCGAGAGCCTCCGAACCAGTGCATGATCGTTGATCATCCTCTTCATGGAGAAGGCCAGCGTCAGCGTCACCGCCAAGGGAAGTCCTTCGGGGATGGCGACGACGATGATGGTGACAGCCTGCTGGAATATCTCTACTATAGCGCTAATCACGCCGTCGGCCGTCACGTTTCCCTTGTCGAACTTTGGCTGGCCATTCTCATCTGTGGTGCTTCCTGTGAAGTAGCGGATCGTCAGCACTGCGAAGACCAAGAAGGCGACCGCAATGCCGATCTTTCCGATGCTCGACGTGAGCTTCTGGAGCCGCTCCTGGAGCGGCGTCGGCTCGGTGGTCTCGCGGGTGATGGTGCTCATCATCTCGCCCCATGCGGTGTCCATGCCGACGGCGGTGACGAGCATGCGAGCGTAACCGTCCACCACTTTGACGCCGGAGGTGAGGAAGGGGTTCTTCTGGCCATCGACGTCGATGGGGTGGCACTCGCCGGTCATGCTCGATTCGTCGACTTGCAGAGAGTGGCCTTGGAGGAAGAGGCCGTCGGCGGGGACCTGGTTGCCGATCTTGAGGAAGACGACGTCCCCCACGACGATGTCGAAGATGGAGACTTCCTGCGGCCGGCCGTCTCTGATGACGTTGGCGTGGATGTTGCTGCACTCGCTGGCGAGCTTGTCGAAGCGCTTCATCTGGCGGAAGTTGCTGACGGCGGAGACGACGGCAACCAAGAAGATGGCAAGGAAGATGCTGGCGCCATCGTACCTGTTCGACAAAATGACGTGCATGAGGAAAAACTCCTTTCAACCTTTCTTTCCTTCTCCAAGAAAAAAACGAAGGGGCGAAGCCAATCAAACCTTCTATACCAAATAATATCATGCTTGCACTACCAAGATGTAGAATATTGCTAGATTTAAAAATATTGGCAGGTCGTATGTGAAAGGATAAGAGCTGAAAACGTGCAACCCACTATTCTCTTGAACAAATATTAATGTTAAATTGGCTCAGCAGTTACTATAGTACGTGTCATTGATTATTGTATGTGCACAACGTCAGGGCGTTCACCCTTCAATTTTCCAGAGGAAGATTCAAATTCAGTAAAAGTAAATTATTAAAAGAAATTTAAATTCATTATTATTATTATACAATTATATCATTAAGAAAGAATAATTAGTAACATGTTATCATCAAAGAAAGCAAACAAATTAAGCATAAGCAGCCTAAGTTGTTAGTGTATTTGGCATGAGGTTAAAAAAAAAATCAGAAATAATATTTTTATATAAATTTTAAAAGTGTAAAAGTTTTACTTGTAATTATATTTGGTTATACCCTGAAGGATGAAATGATATTGACATAAGTGATAATTGTATCTGATCAATATGAAAAAAAATATCATTAATATTTTATTAATATTATTAATATAAAAAAGATGAGATGAGAGCGTGTGATTAGGATAAGTTAATATCTTGTTAGTTTCACTGTTTTAGTTTCTTTTCATCCTGCATAGTTTTTCTTTTAATCATGTTACTCTATCCTTCTAGGTTAATAATTTGTGGGCTAATAATTTAAGAATAAAGGAGAAAAAAATTATCTCATGAAAAAAAAAAAAAAATCATCAAAAACAAGGTGAAAATCTTGAAAACAAAAACTACAAGAGTAAATTTGCACCGGCTTAACTCACACAAACTCATCTTGCATTGGTATCCTAACGAAACTCAAATTACCTTATTTCTAAACAGTTTCACAAATAAGAAGGTTTTTAAATTAATTATGACAGTTGTATATCAAAAATCATAATATGTAAATTATATTAATTTATAATAAATAAATATTAAAATATTTATTTTCTAATATAAAAAGAATTAAAAACGCTATTAAAAGGTATTACCGGCCTAATCTTTAGTAGTTGTTCGAATAATGTAGGATTACTTCCCTTGCCAGTGACACCCTTTTCTACATAGTTTGACTTTTTCTTTCAAGAGGTTGTTCATCTACCAAGAAGAAAAGGACATGCATCCAAACGTATCCTAAAACGTATCGTAAAGTCTAGACTGAAAAGAGAAAAAAATAAATAAATAAACTTTTGTAAATATTACAACATTACCAGCCATCTTGGATGCCATTCTCTTTGATTCCAAATCCAAGCGAGACCACAGCGCAAACGATGAGGATGAGGAGGAAGAAATCATTAAGCGCTTCGTACACGAAACAGAAGAATCCCTTGGGCTTCGGCTTCGGGTACGTATTCGAGCCAAACACCTCCTCTCTTCGCCGAAGGTCATCAGTTCTGCCGACAATCCCAGCCTCTGTATCAGAAGCCAACTTATCTACAAGCCCCTCAACTCCACCGAGCCGGTGCAGGCCATCAAGACTCTTCTCCTTGACGACGGCCGATAACACCTCGGTATCGACGTCGAATACTGGAGAGCAACCGGCGTCGTGGATGTCGAGGGCGACGTAGGAGGGGCTACGGAGGACGGCATCGAGCTTTTTCTTGGCAAGGGGGTAGATTGCGCGGCATGAGTAGATGACAGTCATGGCCGTGCGCCATCTTTTATGTGGCATTGTGATGCGGCGCCCCGGGGCGAAGAAGAATGCAGCGAAGTCCATGGTGTTGACAAAAAGAGGAGAAAGAGAGGATTAGAAGGCAGGGCTTTCTTGGAGAGGAGGAGAAGAGAGATTAAAAGGCAGGACTACTAGAAGGAAGGATTGGTTCCCTTCATATAATCAGTACGATAGCAACGAGGAAGTAGCAACGAGGAAGGTTCATTTGGTGGTTACGAGATTAATTCGACGAAGGAATCAAGAATTTGATCAAATCTTCCAGCGATGGATCGATCCGAAAGCAATCTTTTTATTTAAGTAAAAGAAAAAGGAAATATATTTGGTGTGAAGCCCCCAAATGGCGGCCTGCCGTAATCGCTTCCAACGCGGGATTTGATTAGGCCGGCTGCAGCGGAGGAGGAAGCTTCGTTCTTGCACTGGGGCGGGATGGGACACACGGCGGACTTCAACATTCGCGCTCAGACGACGATGAGATGATTTGCGAAGCGCGAATAATGAAGTCCGTTTTGTATCACATCGCGCGGCATTGACAGCGCGGCGGAGCGCATCGAAGCGAGCGAAGGTCGGCAGCTGGGGGCAACAAGGGCAATAAAGATCCCAAGCGGCAACTCGAAAGCCACAGGCTGCCGCCGTGAGCCAGCGGCAAAGTTTGGACCGCTTATATTTATATAATAAATAATTCTCATACGTAATTGAATTTTTCTTTCGTTGCTAAAAAAAAAAAAAAAAAAAAAAAATCTCATTAGGGTCTCCGATATGAAGAGGTCGGAGCGCAACCAAGCTTAATTATATCGAAGTTATTATTTGAATGGCTTCTAAATAGAACACACTTTCTACATTTTTAAAAAAAAATAATATATAATTTATTTTATACATTTTTTTGGGGCTAAATAATAATTAAAATAATAATAATAATAATAATAATTATTATTATTATTATTATTATTATATAGTTTATAACTACTTGGTTTTCCACGGACGTTGATGATTACAGTTGAATTCTCAGTGGTCGAAATTCGCCTTGGACCGGTGGGAACTTTCTTTTCGGTTTCTCACGGCGAAGGGGACACGCTTTCAGCCACAATTCTCGGTTAAGGGGCCGGTGCTGTAACGTCTCCAATAAATATCTCAACTCATCGTAGAGCATTGAGAACTTTCTCCGCTTCGTCGAAAGCTTCACGGCTAAGGTTATATTTAGTTGCGAAATTTTTTTTTTTTTTAAAAAAAAGCAGCATCACCTTGTAAATAAAAATTTTGTATATTAAGTTTTGGGATGGATGAAACTGGAAGTCATGGCGTTATTTGGTAGTTGTGAGTTGAGAGAGTAAGCGATGATTTATTATTATTATTATTATTATTATGGTTATATTCCTCTATGTTTAGGGCAAGAATAGAATGGGTATCAAAAATTTATTATTTATAAAATAATATGAATATAATCAAATAATTAGATCGGCTCGATTTTTATACTTTCTTAATATAGGAGCAGGATACAAATAGATAAGTTATAGGCTATATTACAAGCAATTCCTACCCTACGGTACAAAGAGATATTCTGAAGTGTTTGTATTGGTTTTTGATTTAAGCTCTTCAAAGGTAAGAATAGTTGAATGTATCAAAAATTAATTCTTACAATATAATAAAATATAATCAAACAACTAGACTTATTCAATTCTTACTTTTGCTTGATATAGAAGCAAGGTACACATAGTTAAGTTACAAACTAATTATAAGCTACTCCTATGGTACAAAGAGATATTCTAAAGTGTCTAAATTGAGTTTTGATTTGAGCTCTTCAAAATATTATATTTTTTTTGTATTTATAATATGTTGATTGTAAAAGTCATTGGTCACCGTTTAGAAGCTACAACAACTTCCTATTCAGTTCTAAAAATCGTTAAAAACTCCTATCAATCTATGGTAACTTTTCTTCACATTTACAATTTTAATAACTATATTTTGCTCTTTATATGTATTCTTCTTTTGGTCAAGTGCTGCTAGATCATGAATCCAATCCCTTTTTAGCCTTTTGCAATTTAATGAGCCGAAGTCTAATAGTTTTACGTAGCTCTATTGACTTGAGAATATTTACTATGAGTAACCTTTCAATTTAATGGCAAGCTTATTCCAATTTATTCATTAGAAGATCGGAATATGTTGCCAGTAGTAATATAATCAATTTCTTAAGCAAATGCAATAATTATAATTGGATTTAATAAGAAATAAAATGATAAGCCATATATTTGATGTTCTTTAATATAATTTTTATAAAAAAAATATTCTTTAATATAATGCTTTTTTGCTTTTAATTCTTTCAATACTTTTGATTTAATCTGTTGATCGAAAAAATTTCATGATTTAAGATAAAAAATGTAGCATTGGATATGAGGCATTTAGGTGAATTATACATATTTAATATAAAGCTGAAAATATGTTATCAACACTCTTCCACCAGCATCAAAAAATGGGTTAAATATGAAGGCTTTGGGGTTAAAATCTTAACAAGTGCCTCTCTTTCTCCAGCCTCTTTAGATAGATCTAACGTTCGCCTCTCCTTCCTCCACCCCCTATTTGTAACTTAATTCAAGATAGTTCAAATATGCATATAAAAGAGATAGATAACCCATAAATACAAAAAACATTGTAAAGCATATAACTAGATTGTAAATTCTCATATTGTACCATGCTCATAGATCTCCACATATTTGATGTTATAGATGATAACTACTCTTAATGATTCAAGTCCATTAGTAACAAAGCATTTAAATTGAATATCCACATCATAAATCACAACGCACATATTTAAAAAATTCTAAAAATTAGATATCAAATATTTTCATAACCCATAATCTATGCATCATGTAAATAATAAAAAAAAGTTCATATTATATTAACATACCAAAATAGGTGTTAATCATTTAAATTGACAGTCCATCTTATTAGTCATGAACTGTACATGCTAAAATATAAACAAATTAAAATACAATACATGTATGTATATATTCTATGACGAAAATTTAAGTTGGTTTTGTATAATGGCTCAAACTTAGATATATTATTGGCAACTGTTCTTCTTCTATTATGAAATCATGTGTCATCCAAGAAGGTATGCCTTCTCAAACTTTTTTTTTTTTTTTTTTACTTAGAAAACGAGCTTACCCATCTTTAGACATAAACAACTACAACGTAGGTGTTCTACGTTGACTCACTTTGATCCTTTCAGCCTCTGTCCCATGTTAATGCTTCGAGACAACACCTTTCTTAGCTATATTATAATTTAACTTTGGCCTAACGGACTTGCCTCATGTTATTACCATGCTCTGACCACGGCACGGCAATCCGAACCACAGACCAAAGCGCCAAAAACGTGAAGATAATCATATACTCTGTGTTTGATTATCATGCTCGTATTTTATCAAAAATGCCCATAGTAAAATAATCCAATTTATTACCTCAGGAGTCCCAATCAAGGACTGCATTAAATAAGATTTGTTGGTTAATATAATTAATAAATTCGATTGGAATAAAATAATTCATAATTTATTAAGATTATTAAATTAAATTTTTAGATAAAATATAAGTATTATTAAATTACATTCAGGTGATTTAAAATATTATTTTTAACTATTATACATTTTAAATTTTATCAAATTATATCCATATAATTCGATATGTTACGCTTATATCATATATTTTAAACACCATCAAATTACATTCATACGAAAGTTTAGACAAATTAAATAAAGTTTAAATAAATTTAAAATATATAAATAATTAAGTGTAATATGCTAAACTCATTTATTGAACATACTATTATCCAACCTTGCATAATATATATTTGAATAATACAAAAGTTTCGATCAAAATTATAATATATAAATTCTAAAAATATTAAAAGTAATTAGATTATCCTTATTGTACATGCAGAATTTTATATTTTTTATATTTATTGACACTCATAAATATTATAAAAAAATATTTCTTGAAAAATATTTTATAATATTTTCCTTATGTATTTATATTTGCTTTTTATTTCTATTATTTATTCTATCTTATTTGTCTTCTATCATAGATTTTTTTTTAATTATATTTTTCTTGTGTAGTTTTCTAAAAGTTTGCTCCTTAATTTCTTTCCTCCTGCGTGCTTTGTCCCTCCTATATCTTATGCCCTGCTTCTTGCCAACCCAACCCAAAAGGAGATTTAGGTTGATGGATTTTTGTCTTGGATTGGGATTAAAGAACGAGCTGATACATAAGTTGACAAAGAGCTGGTGCTCATCTCTCATGTCCTAAGCTGCAGGAGAGAGAAATTTAGCGACCAAAATACCCATTGATTGAATCAGGCAATTGGAGTACATTAGGAGTAGAACCATTGATAGGCTGAGCTAGCTCAGTAGTTCAGCAGATTTTCTTAAATATTTATAAGCTTTTTTGATTAAAAATAATTTATAGGAGAGGCAAGAATAAAAGATAATCGTAGATAAAATATTTTAATGCGAAGGGCAATATATGATATTGATATGAGTTAATCCAATTTGGATCACTAACATAGCAAAAAGAAGACATGGTAGAGTAGGTGAAAATACATGACAAGGCCTAATGGATAACAAAAATATGGCGTGATTGTTCTTTCTCATTTGGTATTATTATTTTAATTTTTAACTAAATTTTGCATAATTTATAAAATAAAAATAAATAAATAAAAAGGATAGTGCATTAATATTGCTTATGCAAGCGAATATTTATGATATATTTAAATCATAAAAATGATGATAGTATTTAATGTATATTTATGCAACAATGCTATAGTTAGCATTTGAATAAGATATGAAAGTAAGTTTTGAATAAAAAAATATGTCACGCACAGTCCATCATGATATGATTTCTGATATCGGGACCCATCTTTATAGGGGGTATATGCAGAGGATATATATATATATATATATATATATATATATATATATATATATATATATATATATATATATATATGAAATAATGAGGATGAGGATGAGGGGGAAGAGCTCATTAAGCGCTTCGTACACGAAACAGAAGAATCCCTTGGGCTTCGGCTTCGGGTAGCCAAACACCTCCTCTCTTCGCCGAAGATCATCGGTGCTGCCCACAATCCCAGCCTCTGTATCAGAAGCCAACTTATCTACAAGCCCCTCAACTCCACCGAGCCGGTGGAGGTCATCAAGACTCTTCTCCTTGACGACGGTCGATAACACCTCGGCATCGACGTCGAATACTGGAGAGCGACCGGCGTCGTGGATGTCGAGGGCGACGTAGGAGGGGCTACGGAGGACGGCACTGAGCTTTTTCTTGGCAAGGGAGTGGATTGCGCGGCATGAGTCTTTTGTGCGGCAGTGTGATGCGGCGCCCCGGGCGAAGAAGAACGCAGCGAACTCCATAATGTTGAGAAAAGGAGGAGAGAGAGATATTAGAAGGCATGACTACCAAAAGGAAGGATTGGTTCCCTTCATATGGTAACAAATGCTAGACGCGTTGAGGTGGAAGGCGAAGGAATTGAGAAATATCAAACATGAAGGGGAGAAGTAACGAATGGCAGATGGAGAAAGAGAATGGGCATTGTTGAAATTTAACGGATAGAGAGGAAGAAAGATTCGCTGTTGGTTATCAAGAATGGCAGGATTTCAAAAAGAGAGAGGGGAGAAGTAACTCGGCAGATGGAGGAAAAAAAAAATGAGATTTGATGAAAATTTGACCTCAAACCATTTTTAACAGATAAAGAAGAGGAAGGTTTATTGTTGGTTTCTATTTTGCGTCTCTGAATGAGAATGAAATTTAGGTGCGATTTCTTCTATACATCCAATTATAAACACATACATTTATACTTGTCAACATATGAGACTTAAATATATGTTGTTGTGACAAAAATATCGAATAGGAAGGAGAGAAGTAACTTATGCCAAATAGAGGAAGAAAATGAGCTTTGATGAAAATTTGACCTCGAACTTTTTTTAAGAGATAGAGAGGAAGGAAGGTTTGTTGTTGGCTCCTAAGAATGGCATGATTTTGCATCTCTTAATAAGAATGAAATTTAGGTGCGGTTTTCTCTATACGTCCAATTATAAAAGCATACATTAACACTTCTTAATATATAGGCTTAAATATATGCTTACAATTGTGAAAAAAAAAAAAAAAACACATGTGTCCATTAATCCACTACACTTATCAACACATGAGGCTTAAATTAAGGCCGACAATTGTGAAAAAAATGCACACATGTCCATTGATGAATAGAGAATCGAGTTGCATCTAACTTCAACCCTTTAATGAGAGATGAATTAGAAATAATCTTTTTATATAAAAAACCTTAGGGCATATATATATATATATATATATATATATATATAAAGGGAGTTAGACTTGATTATATTTGAAGGTAATTAAATTCAGAATCCAATCATCTTCTTCATCCTTAAATCTATACGGATTTTAAAATTATCTCATCTTTCTCATCATTCTTATCTTTGAATTCATGAATTATATCAATCCAAAAATAGAGAAATGACCTAATCTAAATTTATCTACATTTAAATATAGTCAAATTCAGCTTTATTTTTTTAATACATATTTTAAGTTTTTTTATTATTATTATTATCTTTCAAATTTTGATTTGCAAGGATTCAAAAATGACAAGAAATAATTGAATCTGGGCTTCACTGGATGCATGTGTTTGACACGAAGTCCGCCCAAATGGCGGTGGCGAAGCGGCCGGACTGAACCGCTTCCAATATGGGATTTGATTACGCCCGCTACGACGAAGGAGGAAGCTTTTTGTTGCACTGGGGAGTGGACTGCAACATTCGGGCTAAGGCGATGATGAGAGGACTCGCGGAGAAGGGATTAAACAGAATACGGTCGGACGTGTACCGAAGCCAGCGAAGGTCGGCCGCCGGAGCTCACGTCGCCACGAAGCGCAGCTTTGAATAGACATTGATGACCACGGTCACCTAACCGTTGAAATTCCGCGGCGGGAACTCTTATCGCCTTTGTCGCAATCGCCACGGCGAGGGACTCGTGACCGACCACGCTGGACGCATGCTATCAGCCACAAAACGTTGGGTGATGTGGTCCCTGGTGTAAGATCTCAAGTCATCGCCAGCAGGAGCATTCAGACCTTTGTCGCTAAGCTCATGTTCAGTTTTTAGTACTTGCTGCCATTTATAGCCAAGGGGGCACTTGGTATGAGGTAAAAGAAACGGAGGCTTTTTTTTTTTTTTTTTTGAAAAAAAAGGATAAACATGAATGGAAGAAAACTTCCCCCACAAATAATCTTTATTAAAAATTATAAAGATTTATAAATTTTAAGGATGTAATTTTTTTTAAAAAAATTTATTTAGGTATGATTATGAATAGGTGATAAAATATTACGGTATAACTATTAATTATCTTTGTAATAACATTAATATACTACCACACCAATAACAAAAGTTTAATTCTTATGAAGAATAAAATTAATAAAAAAAAATATCATAAATACTTTGTTAATTTATTAATGTAAAGAAAAAATTAAAAAAAAAAGAGAATAGTGAAATTGTTTGTTATTTTATTAAGACTAATATTTCTGCTCTTTTTCTTTATCTTTTAATAATTTTTTTTGTTTTTAATCTTATTAGCTTACCTTTTTATTGGTCACCAAGATAGAGGAGGAGGACAAAAGAATTTAGTTGCCAAATAAATTTTTAAAAATAATAAAAGAGAATTGAGAAATATGAAATATGGGGCGCAGAAGTAACTGATGATAGATGGAGAAAGAGAATGGGCTCTGATGAACGGTTCGCTATTAGTTGCCAAGAATGATAGGATTCTGTGTCTCATGTTTTTAGCGTTCCAAGGGGAGAAGTAACTGATGGCAAATGAAGAAAGAGAATGGGTTTTGATGAAATTTGACCTTAAACTTAAAAAGAAAGGTTCGCTGATTCTCAAAAATGATAGGATTTCGCATGTCCTGTTAAGAATAAAATTTAAGTGTAATTTTTTTTTTTTTTTGCATATGTTTAAACATTTAATTATAAATATATTTTTTATTAAAAATAAAATTTAGGTGTAATTTCTTGCGTCTATACAATCAATTATAGATCTATATGTTTACACTTATCTACATATGAGGCTTAAATATATGCTTACCGTTATGATAAAAAAAAAAAAATTGCACAAGTGTCCATTAATCCGCTTACACTTACCAATACATGAGGCTTAAATTAAGGCTAATAATTGTGAAAAAATGCACACATATCCATTGATGAATAGAAAACCGAGTTGCATCTAACTTTAATCCTTCAATGAGAGATGAATTGGGAATAATCTTTTTATATAAAATCTTAGAATAAAAAAAAAAGATATATATATATATATATATAAAGAGATAGACTTAGTTACATTTGAAGGTAGTTAAGTTCAGAATTTAATTATCTTCTTTAGCCTTCAATTTACATAAATTTAAAAGCTATCTTTTTTTTTTTTATCATTCTGATCTTTGAATCTGTGAACTATGTGAATTAAAGAATAAAGAAGTGATAAATCTAAACTTGACTATATTTAAATGTAGCCAAATCTAGTTTTATTTCTATACTTGGCTATACGTAAGTTATAGACCTTATTATTTTTTTATATTTTTGCATCTATACAGATTTTAAAGTGTTTTTTTTATATTTTTTATTTTTGAAATTTTAATTCGGATGAATTCAACGATGATAATGATAATCGGATTTGGGCTTAGATATATTTGTTTGGCACGAAGTCCACCCAAATGGCGGGGCCGAAGAGACTGGGCTGAACCGCTTCCAATGCGGGATTTGATTACGCCCGCTGCGGCGAGGAGGAAGCTCTTTGTTGCTCTTGGGCGTGATTGGATACACGGTGGACTGCAACATTCGCGCTAAGGCGATGATGAGAGGATTCGCGAAATAGGAATCATCTAGTCCGTTTGTATCGCATCGCGGCATCGGCAACGCGACGGCCTTAAACGGAATACGCTCGGACGCGTATCGAAGCGAGCGAAGGTTGGCAGCCTGGGCTGAGGTGGCGGCGCGGCAAGTCGGCAGCCACAGGGTGCCATCGTGAGGCGCGCCGTTCAGAATCCAAACTTTGGATCGGTCTCAATCAATACTGCTTGAATTATGCTCTTAATTTTTCTTTTGTTTTAATATCTTCTAAATGAGAAACACTTTACTTTATTTAAAATAATTAAAGACAATAACAAATTCTACATATTTTTAATATTATATAGTTTATTTTATATTTTTTTTTGCTAAAAATAAAATAATTTACGATTATTTTATATTTATGCTGCAATTAGAAATCAATAAATAATATAAATTTGTGTAATTAGAAAAGTAGTATTTAAAATTCAAAAATCAGCTCTTTTTTTTGGCCTTGGTCGCAATCGCCTCGGCGAGGGACTCGTGACCGGCCACGCCGGACGCATGCTATCAGCCACAAAACGTCCGGTGATGTGGTCCCTCGTGTAACGTCTGATATTAGATCTCAAGTCATCTTCGGCAAGAGCATTCAGACCTTTGTCGCTAAGCTTATGTTCCGTTATTTGGTACTTACTACCATTTATGGTTAAGGATGCACTTGGTATAAGGTAAAAGCAACGGAGGTGAATTTTTTTTTTTTTTTAGAAAAAAAAAGATAACCATGAAAGAAAGAAAACTTCCCTCATAAATAAACTTTATTAAAAATTATGAGAATTTGTAAATTTTAAGGATGTAATTTTTTTTATTAATTTTTTTTAGTTGTGTTTATAAATAGATGGTAAAATATTACAGTGTCTTACATTAATATACTATCATCATCGAGAATTATTTAATGTAATTCTTGATTGAGACTCTTGAAGTGGTAAACTAAGTCACTAAGTAGTAAACTAAATCTCTTGAACTAGCTTAAAAGGAGAATGCACATATGTAAAAGGAAATAGGAAGCACTTACACATCAATAGGTGGTCTAGAGGATGATTGAATCAAGTACCAGATGTAAGTTTCTCTTTGGAAATAAAAGTGAAGGTGTATTTCTGACATGAGAATTATAAAATTTCTAACAATCATTTAGTCAAAATATGTCATATTTCAGCCAACCACAGTCTAAAATTAAGATGAGCATGTTGATTATTATATAAAGTATTATTGTAGCGATTTATGGTTGTGAATACAGTAGCTTCAGTTCACATTTTCAGAACTTGCCATAAAAAAAGACTTTCATAATGAGTGTGGTCGATGTAAGCAAGCTAAGTCGCTAAGCTGAGTAGGCATTAACATAAGGAACAGAAGTATCATTTATTTACTTATTTATTTATTTTTATTTAGTCATTATGTCACTGAACATATAAGAAGGCTCAAAACATAACAAACCTTGCCTAAGTTTAAAGTTTTCTTTCAAATTCTCAATAGTTCATCCTTTCTATACCAACAATATTTTTGTGAAGTGTATCTTGAGTTCCTTAGCTCCCTAGTGCCATGATTTAATTTGGCAAATTTGAAGGAAAAAAAAAAAAAGAAAGCTTTTGGTGAGATTTTTGGTGGAAGTGGAGGACTTAAGCCTATTGGCCTCATCCGAAGCCCACACCACTTATCTTTTTTTGAGGATGCAGGGTGGAGCCTTCACGACATAAACCCTACCTATTTTCATATATATATATATATATATGCACACTCCTTGTCTTAAAGAGAAACTCAAAAAGAGAGTTGAGGGCAGAGTCTTGGATAAGGGATTAGGATTTGTGAGTCATCTCTATATCCTTGTATTTCTATTGCCTTTGTTTAACATCACATTGATCTTATGGAGTTTGTTGCAATAATTTTCTTCAAATACTTAACAACAACTTCTAGAAGTATTTTATAAATATTTCAATCCTACTACCATTTATCAATGGTTATGGTTTCTCTACATTTTTTTTTTGTACATCCATCTTAACTTAGATTTACTGGCAATATAGAAATAGTCAATTTATTTCTTAAAGAACTTACGGATAAGCCAATAGGTAACCTTAATACTATTTTCTATTGCAGCATAAAATGAGATTTAATGTTGCACAACTAATAATGGATTATCTATGCATTGATTGGCATGCCTTGAATTGGTCAAACTTTTGGAGCTACCCTAACTTTTAAATATGACCTTTTTTTTTAAAGATAAAATGCAGATTACTATTATATGTTTTAATCAGTATGAAATTATACTCATGTAATTTGAAATATTACACTTAACTACTATATATTTTAAGTGTTATCAAATTTGGTCCATGTGGTTTGATGTGTTACACATAACTATCATGTATTTTAAATGCTATCAAGTTGCATGCAAATGAAAATTTGGGCAAATTAAGTAAAGCTTTGAGTAGATTTAAACTACATGCATGGTTAAGTGTAACATTTTAAACCACATTAGTATAATTTAATAACATTTAAAACACATGGTAGTTAAGCGTAGCATATTAAACTACATGAGCTTCCACTTAAAATATATGGTAATTAAGCATGAAATTTTAAATCACATGAGTGCAATTTAATAGTGCTTAAACTATAAGATAGTAATCTATATTTTACCCTTTTTTTATGAAAAGTTTGTCGACTAAAATTCATCCATTCATATTATATACAAGAATTTTATAACAACTTAGTGCAAAGTTAATGTGGAATTAAACATAAACCAACACGGGCTCTCATATGTCCTCCTAATTTAAGCCCTAGCATCTTTACCAAGTAAAAGATCCAAATTCAAATCCAAATACCAATCTAATTCATCTAAAAATATTATAAGCCCGTCTATAGTATCTCCTAGTGCATATAGGCTATAGATTGAATCAAGTTTAATACCATTAATAATAACTTAAAACTTCATCAAAATATGCTAGTCAAAAGATATCATTTGGATTCTTTAATTCCATATAAATATCTAATATCTAGTTAGTGCATAGTCGATGTGAGACTAAACATATTTCAACATGAGTTCTCATAAATTTCATATTTAATTTTAAATTATGATCTAAATTCATTGATGATCATGGTAGTGCATTGAGCATCTTCAAACAATGAAATTTGTATAAATATGTATCAATAGTTAAATAACTATAAGAATGTTGGTTAGGAAAACTAAGGCTTCATTTAACAAAGCTATTGATAGTAGAGCTTTTGAAAAAAGCTATTTGCGATAAGGTAACTATATTTTTAAAGTGATATAAGACTGTTGACCCTGCATTGATTTTGATGATCACAAAATAATTAAGTAGGTTACTGATGATTTTGGTATAGATCAATGTGACTTGCAGGTATACAAGAGTCATCAAGAATATCTAAACGGATTCCAAACGTCAAAATCAGTATGTAGTTCAAGAGAGAGAATTTCAGTATCTGAGAAGGACTCAAGGTCAGATTAAGTAAAACTCAGATCTTTGGCAAAATTACCAAGTGTAGAAAGTTCAAGATTCAATGGTTTTCCAAGTCTGTGGAGCAATTTTTTAAGTTTTGGAGACTTTGGTCAACTCCGCGCGCAACTTAGAATGAAAGAATGAAGCCCTTGGTCGATCCACATGTGAGTTATCAAGTCAAAAATGTATCACAGAAGTTTTTACAAAGGAAAACTATGTGTTAGTCGGCTCTAGAGCCAACTACTGTGACCACACGGTGGTTTGGCACAAGGTAGTCGGCTCTAAAGCTAACTACTGTGACCACACAGTGGTTTTGTACAAGGTAGTTGGCCCTAGAGCCGACTACTATGGGACTTACAGTGGGATTACCCACGTTAGTCGGCTCTAGAGCCAACTACTCTGGTGTTAGCTCGGCTCTAGAGTCGACTAACTTAGCCTGGGATGAAAAAAATCCAAGGTTAGTTGGCTCTGCAGCCGACTAACGCCCTGGGAACTTGCCCAACGGCTAGTTCTGACATTCCAACGTTCAGAAACGGCCATTCCAACGGTCCAATCCCTCAACTAACTATAAATACAAGTTAATGGGATGGATTAGCAAGAAGTTAAGTGGATTTTTGAAGAATTACAAGTGTGAAAAAGAGAGATTTATCAAGCCAAATCCAAAGAAAATTCAGCCTACTCCAGTTTTCAAAAATCACTGTAGCTGAAGTTTGAAAATCCATTGAAGTTCATTCAAAGCTCCCACCAACCACTCCTAAAGCTTCATCAAGTGCTCTTAACTCCAAGTATTCAAAGAAGAGAAGCTCATTCAAGGAAAAAAGGCTTCAAATCTGTAAAGTGCTCTTTATTGTATTTATTTGCTCATTAAGGAGCTATTCTTGCTGAACTTATATCTTATTGTATCTTATTGAGTTTCAACTTGGTTGAAACTTGTGAGGGGTGTGCCAAACCCTTAATTGGTGGCTGTAAAGGCTCCCTTGTGCCTAGAAATAAGAAGCTAGTTAAGTAAGCTAGGTTGTAATCGTTGGAGAATGATTAATGGTGAAAATTTTCAAGGGGTTCTTGGGGAGTGGATGTAGGTGCAAGGGTTAGCACCGAACCACATAAACCTTTGTGTTTGTGTGTGCCTTCCACTGTTCTTGCTGTGTGCTTCAAATTTATCACTGCACTTTCACTCACACTTATAACTTTGCAAGTATTGCACATCATTGTTTAAAATTTTAAAAAGAACCCAATTCACCCCCCCTCTTAGATTGCTTAGTTGGGCAACAAGTGGTATCAGAGCCTTGGTTCTCTTGCTTGCATTTGACTTAACCGACAAAGAGTCCAAGATCTATGACAACCCAAATGAGTTCCTTGTTGGATCGAGGGACACCCACAAATAGACCACCCTTATTCAATGGCACAAATTACACTTATTGGAAGGCTAGGATGAAAATTTTCATTCAAGCACTTGACTATGATCTATGGAGTATCATTGTCAATGGCCCTTATACACCCATTCTTAGAACTAATGGTCTTAAAATACCCAAACCGGAAGCGGATTAGGATGAGCATGATAAGAAAATGGCTCAGCTGAATGCTAAAGCCATGAATGTTTTATATTGTTCACTTGATGCAAATGAATTGAATAAAATTTTCACTTGTATTTCTCGCTAAAGAAATTTGGGATAGACTTGAGGTCACCCATGCGGTGCACAAATCAAGTGAAAGAATCTAAAATCAACATGCTTGTACATAGATATGAACCGTTTAAAATAGAACCAAATGAATCCATTGCCGATATGTTCACTAGATTTATTGATATTGTGAATGTCCTTAAAAGCCTTGGAAAGTCTTATACTAACAGTGATCTAGTGAGAAAAATTTTAAGATCTTTGCCTAGGTCATGGAAAGCCAAGATGACTGTAATTCAAGAGGCAAAAGACCTCAACATCCTTCCTCTAGAAGAGCTTATGGGATCACTGATGACCCATGAAATACAAGTCAAACAACATCTTGATGAGGAGTCCAAGAAGAGAAAAACCATGGCCTTAAAGTGTTCAGATCAAAAGGATGAATGTGATGAATCTTCAGAAGAGAGTGAAGGGGATGATGAGCTTGCTCTCATCACAAAAAAATTTAGAAGATTCATGAGGAAGAAGAAACAAGGAGTAAAGAGAAGGCCATTGCTGAAAGGAGACTTCAGTAAGGAGAAGGATAAGGAGCAGCCTCTTACATGCTATGAGTGTAAGAAGCCTGGACATTTCAAAGCTGATTGCCCATTACTAAAGAAATGTCCCAAAAAGGCTAAGAAGAAAGCCTTGATGGCAACTTGGAGTAACAGCGATGAAACAAGTTCAGAAGATGAGAAGCAGGAAAGTGCAAATCTGTGTCTCATGGCTTGTGAAGAAGAAGTAATCTCTAACTCCCAAACTGAATTTACATTTGATGAATTACAAGATGCATTCTATGATTTACTTGCTGAATTCAAAAAGTTAGGCAGCAAAAACAAAGATTGAAAAATCAAGTCCAAAAATTAGTTTTTGAAAAAGAGAAACTTTCAAATGAGAATTTCCGTTTTAACCCAAGAAAATCCGAATTTAAAAAATGAAGTTAACAACCGAAACCTATTGTGAACAAATTTACTTTTAAGTTCTACAAAATTGCAAATGATTCTTGACAACCAAAGGGCTATTTTTAATAAAGTCTGGATTAGGGTTATAACCCTTTGAAGAAGCTAAAAATTTTTGAAAAATATT
Organism: Metroxylon sagu; assembly: GCA_017589505.3. NCBI lineage: Eukaryota > Viridiplantae > Streptophyta > Magnoliopsida > Arecales > Arecaceae > Metroxylon > Metroxylon sagu. The sequence goes on along the minus strand of JACVBY030000301.1, from coordinate 49 downwards.
TTTGTTCCCCCAAACAACGTTTTCAAAAATTACTTGTTTCAAATATGAA